>PVIC010015992.1:0-34488 GCA_004025085.1 Thryonomys swinderianus | reverse complement strand
GTACAATTTATATACATCTCAAAATCACATATAACATTGGGAAATTTGTACCAGTATATGCCACAAGTTAATTCTCATTTTTACCCATATCCCTACCCACTCCCCCCTCCTCCCCCCTTATACATGCTCTTTTATTTTCTTTCTGTATCATATTTATTCCTTCCCCTCATCACATTCCCACACCAAGTTTCCTATATGTTATGGTTTTTTAAAGAAACTGCATTGGGCATGTGTTACTTTTGGAATTAGATTAAAAAATGATTTAAGATTAACTGAGGACCTATTAACATCATATAACAGCTTTTTGTGTCAGTCCTGGTATGTAATATAAAATTCACATTTCAGACAAGAAGGAATTGGTAGAGGCGAGTCTGAGGGCAGAGTCTCCAGGGAAGCCTTTAGGGAAAAAAGAGTGTTTGAAGGAAGGACTCTGAGAGGGCCAGCCCAGGTAGCTGGCTCTCCAGTGTACCTCCCAGCAGGAGGATCTCTGCCCTCTCCTGGCCCAGAATCCTCCTGGCACCCTGCTGAGCCGGCTGGAGGGCAGGGCCCTTGACAAGCTGCTTAGGTGCTAGTTGCTCATCAGTTTTCACTGGGCTTCAGAGCACCACTGATATTTTTCTCTGTGCCCTCTTTGCAGGTGATTAACCATTGATTGTACTTGTCTTGCCCTAGTAATAGAGTAATAGGATAATTATTAATTTAACAGGTGCTAGAATGACATCACTTAATATAACTCCAGGTATAATTTAATAGCTTCTCTTGACTTTTGGTTGGTTTTGCATAGTCCACTAAAGGAAATAGTTTGCAGATAACATCTGTCTGTATCTTAATAGAATAAAGCTGTTATACACCTAGCACATTTGCTATATAACCATCAGAAAAAGTTCTCCCCCAAATAGGGGTACTGCATAATTTTAATTTTTCTGTCCTGATCCTGAATATTTGCAGTTATGACAGGATGCTTTCAGCTACAAATACAGAATATCAGATTAAAATTTGCTAGTATAACAGGGACTTGTTAATTTCACATGACAAAAAGTCTGGATATTCGCTCATTCCAGGGTTCGTGGGAAGATCATTGGGGTTGATAGACACACTGCAGTGTCTCCAGTTTTCTGCTCTCTTACCCTCAAGATCTCTAAAGCCACCTGTCATGCCTTCCCTCCCTCCCTTCCTTCTCTTGAGAGATGGGTGTCATAGCGCCAGGCACCCTACACTTACACAGTGGCTTCCCAAGCAGGAAGGAAGAATGCCCGTAACCAAAAGGCCTTCCACCCACCCCTCCCCACCCCTACATGCACACAAAGGCTCACAGTAGACTTTCCTTTATTTCCCAGTAATCTAAATTGGTCATATAGCTGCCCCTGGACCAGTTACCAACAGGGATTGCACACACTGTCCCGAAACAAAACTGGGGGTCTGTTAGAAGAATGGGGAATGATTGGGAGAAGTAGCTCCTGCTGTGGCTTTTAAGCTACTTTATACTTGGGGGAAAGAAATGTTGGTGCCCTTGTCCCAGGCCCCTCTGGTGTTCAGGATTGGCCTCTGTCTCCTCACCATTTTTCTGAGCAGCCTGTACATCTACACTTTGTTTGTAAATCCACAGAACATCCCAGAACCAGATAGCCCTTATTACAGAGGGTGACAAAGGAAAGGCGCAGGCCTTCCTCCTCCAGACACATATCCAACATGTGAATGATTTTCCATCCCTCTGAGCATCAGTGTAAGTTGTCGGAGGGCTGGAGCCATCTGCTCTTTGCTGGTACAGACAGCTTGATTGTCCAGCGTGGTGCAGAGTAGTGTCTCAGTAACAACCGAGTGAATGAATGGACAAGTTGATGAGCAAAGAAGTTAATGCCTCTATCGAATGAGACTCTGGAAAAGCAGTAGAGCTGAGCTGTCATGAGTTATCTGGAGAAATAGAAGTTTGTCCCCTTCACTAAGGAGTTTACAGTCTAACATTGAGGCAGCAGCAAATGACCAGACTACTGCATGCAAGTGAGGAGCCTGCCCTCTCTTGTCTTTTGGAATAGATGACCAGCATTCTCTTGTCCATGGCTGTTGTACCTTGTGATGACTGCCTTTTATGTCAAGACAACAGGAACGTTTTACTACTAAAATGGACTTGGATTTGTGGAAGAAAGAAGATTCTTCCTGTAATTCTTTTTCTGTAGCTTTTTAAAGATATATGTAGAAAGGAAAAAGACAAACCCTGTTTCTCTCTCCTGCTTGCTAGCTGGTTAAACAGAGAAGGAAATGCTTATTTCATTCAGTTTGAGCCACTTTTACTGAACAACCAAAGGATGTAAATGGGCCTTTGTAAAAAAAATGAAGCATGATTCAGACAGAAAGGATGATCATGAAGAAAATAAGGTACTTGGGATGTAAATCCATTTTCTTACTCCTATTTTTGCTCTTAAAAATTGGTTTTATTTTTGTTTTAGACCTAGAAGGATTTGACTCCGTGGTATCATCTACTGAGAAACTCAGTCACCCAACCACAAGCAGGCCAAAAGCTACAGGAAGGCGGCCTCCGTCCCAGTCGCTCACATCTGTAAGTGACTCCTCATCAAGTCTCATTATTTCTCTACAGCTGAAAAGCAGGAAAGATTGAGATTCTAGCCAAGAACCCTTCTGCAAGTGGCCGACTGGAGACACTCCAAGAGAGGGAGGCCGAGAGATACACTGCCAACTAACTGGGATTTGAGTCTTCTTAAACAAGCAATATGTCCTTTTATTTGTTTTTTGTTTCTGCCAGCAAAATGGCACTTCCTCTTCCCATCTTTTCTTTCCTTCTGGACTGATTCTTGTTTGAACCTGAAATGAAATTGGTAAGAAAAAAAGTCATGTTTCATGGTAGGAAAAGGAGAGCGAAGCTAGGTTGGTTGATTAAAAAAGACAAAATTTTATCCCCTAAATCCCATCATCTCCTCCCTTCCATATAACTCCTCTATTCAGAATGGTGTTTAAAAACTTACAAATAGCTGATTATATAGAAGAGATCAATCAGAATATTTGTGATAACCCATAGCATTTTTTGGTTGGGTCATTTTGACTAAGTTGTTACTGCAAACCCATTACACATTTATTATACCAGATTTGAATATTGCAGTGCATAAAGAAGTTACCTGTAATCTTTGCTCTCACAGCAATGAGTGTTAACTTCCTGCTGTACATCTTCAGCTTTTTAAAAATTTCTATTTGTATATGAAAACGATTTCTTCAAATGTGGGATCACATAGTGCTACACACTGTTTTGGAATTTTCTTTTTCCTCCTTATACTGTACACCTTTCTCCCCAGTAATTACTTATTCTTCCAGAACAGCACATGTAATACCTGCCTACTATTCTAATGTGTGAGTATAAGTATATGAGATTTTATCTAGTATGTACTATTGTTGAATACTGTGTTGTTTCCAGTACTTCATTATATGCAACATTCAAGGGAATGTCGCTGTAGAAAAATTTAATGCTGTTCCAAAATTAATTCATTTAAGTAAAACTTTGTTAAAATGGATCAAAGGAAAATGCATGCTTCGCTTTTGCCATAGGTTGGATATGTTCCCTCCCCAAAGGTTAAACCTGCCTTGCACAAGCAGTGTTTGTGCATTCATTCATTTGCTCATTTTACCTATCTACCTATTCATCGGTTTCTCTCTCTCTCTCTGTCTGTCTGTCTCTGTCTGTTGGTGTGTGTGTCTCTCTCGCTCTCTTTCTCTGTCTCATGTTGCCTTGTCCTGGCAGCTCTAAGACCTTATGAGCTCCATCCAGATACATCAAGGATTAAACTTTTGCAGGTTTCCCTTACTAATTCTACCTAAGTTGTCACCATTAAGAAAAAGAATGCCACTTCCTTTGAGCCTCTTCTCTCATATCTACTGAATCTGGAATCATCCTGTTTTTCCTCTTTCTATGAAGCAAACCTCTTTGTGATGACACTTTTGAGAGAAAGACTTCAAAAGGCGGCTTCCTTTTTCATTCTTCTGTAGCCTTCTGTGACAATGCTGCCTTCTTTCTACTTATCCTTTCTGCCTACACTCCACCCCAAACATGCATATAACACAATTTCATTGATTCTTAGCATCTCTACATTATGCCTTCTCAATCGTACCTCTTACATCCTTCCTATACACCCTTCATCATTTTTGTGTTCCTTGCAAATTCTTCCCAACTTCTCAAAGTTTAGAGAGCCTTGTGGTAAAATTAAATGCAGTGGTTCAAAGTATCATTGCCTCCTCAGTAGCCTATGTTTGAGAGTTTGTATATGTTGGGGAGATCCAGTAAAAGCATCTCATCTTCACTCTGATTTCAGGTTGTATGGTTATTCATTCACTCAACAAATGTTGGCAGACATTTATCCCCTATGGACTGAATACTCACATGTACTGTGCCAGCTGCCATGGATATAGCTGGGAAGGAGAAGTACACAGTTACAGTCACTACCCACAGGAAGCTTGTGGCACAGTGACTTGAAGTGTGGTATTTAATAGGGAGTTCTTTTTTTGGCAGACTTGAAACAAGGCAGTAAATTTGTGCTTTAATGGAGTAAAATGACCATAGTCTCTTCCCTTCATTTCCATCTATCTCCATTTGGATGTGTTACTGGATTCCTGTGTACTCTTCTTGCAGTCAGTACCTGACATTTTTAAATAGCGAAATAGGATTAATGGAGAAGGACATAATTCCTAAAAGGCCACTGGAGAGAATGATTGAGGAAATAAGCCAATCCTGATTCTTCTGCTTGGGGCCATTCACCCTAATTGAAGCTATTTATGTTTATAGGATACAAAGAGAAAGCTGTGACTGGCAGCTCATGCAACATAGGTTGAATAGAAAGAAACAGGCTTTTTGAATAAAATCACAAAATGAAAGGATCCAGTCATTGAGTGATGGTTAAGCAGTTAAGCCCAGATTAATAAGAAAGTTTGGGGGAGGTGGTGTTATTTTAGGTAATTGAATTTTCAGGTCAAATGAAGTTAACAAATAAGACCTATTCTAAAGCAAAATCTTTGTTTAAAAATTCCCTAACATATATTAGGTTTCTGCCTTAGTGAGTAAACAAGAAAATAAGCAATATTTGTGGTATAATTTTCCATAATGACATCAAATGATGGTTCTAAAAAGACTGTTTACCACACGAGTTGAAGACAGAGGGATGAGGCTGAATGTGAGATCACTCCAAGATATCCCTGGAAGATTAAGGGCTCCTGATTATGGAAACTCGGATTTTCATCTGCTTTGTTCTAAAACAGATACTCTAGTTCAAGTTTCATTTCTGACCAAGTCAATTCTAGTGAATTGGTCACCATTCATTCAACATTTTTACCTTCACAGTGAGGAGTAAAGGACAGGAGTGTCATCCCACATTTTACTGAAAGGTGCTCCCATTCTATAAATGTACTTAGTACAGACTCCAAAGTGGATGCTGGCTGACAACAGTTAACAAGGGTCCAGACTTGGCAGCAGGCAGCAAAGGAAAGATGAACTTGTTGCACTAGTGGGCAGGGACACTGAGGAAAGGCTCCTCACCGGATCATGGTGGTTCCTTGCTTCAAGAAATGGTCTCCCTCGGACAAGTCCTTTAGGGCACTTCAATGTCCAGCAGACTTTGTGATCTTGGAAACAGGTCAAGAAAAATGAGGGAATGGAGAGCAGAGGAGGAGAGGCAGCTTCCAGTTCACTGTGTGCTCTTTGCACCAGTCTGCCAGCCCTGAAAAGGGCAGGGACCATGTGTCGTGTGTTAGCATTAGGTCTGCAGTACCAGGCTCAGTGCTGGGCACACAGTAGCAAAAGAGAGAAAAGAGGGAGGAAGCTAGAAAAAATGGACAATAGATTCTGGCCTGGATGCAGTGGGTGATGGGCAGTGAGGAAACATCTCTGCCTTAGGAAACCTTACTTCTTGCTCCCATTCTTACCACTAACCAGATGTGTGATGATCTCCAGTATACAGATAATAGCACACTTTCTGCCTCAGTAGGTTTTAGTGAGGAGACAGGCAAACTACAAGTGTCAGCTGCTTTGAGAAGCATACAGCATCATATTAACAGAAGCTGTGTCACCCAAGGTATGTTTCTGATGAAAGCATTTTCTTTTGGCTTTATCCAGTCCTCCCTTTCAAGCCCCGATATCTTTGACTCCCCAAGTCCTGAAGAAGATAAAGAAGAACACATTTCGCTTGCGCACAGAGGACTAGACGTATCCAAGAAGACTTCAAAGACTGTTACCATATCCCAAGTGAGTGACCAGCCAGGGCAAGGTGTTCCTGCCCTTCTCTGCATGCGTTAACATGGGTTTTAAACCAAACAAGGATATACAGACAATGCAGGTATTAGTCATTATTTAGTTACAGTGATTACTTTAGTCATCAAATCCCTGAGGCCTGTTGTAGTGTCTCCAAAACTGAGAATTGCTGAGCCACAAATTCACTTGCTTATTTCCCATGTTTTCTCTTCTTCATGCTGTCACATGCACAGGCACAAATGTTTACACCCCTCATCCTACCCCCACAACCCACACAGCCAAGACAACTTAAAACCCTTTGAAATGTTGAGGGAGACTGCCCTTCAATATATTAAATGCTGTGCCCTCTTCTCATAAATCTTGTCTTTCATGTCCAAAGTTTACCAAAACTGATAATTGAAAGATCATGAATATGAATAATATGGCCTTTTAAAGAAAAGCTGGTTTGGATTCATGTTTTATAAATTTATAGTCTAAAAGATTTTAATTTCATTGCATGTCCAAAGAATACTAGAGCTACTTTAGCTTATTTGTCTGTGTGAGAGAGAGAGAGAGAGAGAGAGAAGGTGTTGTTGCTGGTTGCAGTAGCACAGACCTCTAGTGCTGTTTACTTAGGAGGCTAAAGCAAGGGGATTGCTTGAACCCAGGACTTGGGAACTAGCCTGGGCAGCATAGCCCAGGTAAGTCAACTTGGGGTATAGCTCAGTGGTAGGGCACTTTCTTACCATAGTGGTATGGGCAAGGACTGGATTCAATTCCCAGCACAGCTACACAGCTTGTTTGGCTACTACATACAACTTTTGAAGAAGCACCACACAATAAGTTCTGTTCTCCCTGTGAATATTAATCAAGATTTTAAAATTTCATTTTTCTCCTATTAGGTAAACCCAATCAATTTTATTTAATTTTTTTCAGAACATTAGCATCTTCTTCCTGCCTAAAATCAGAAAACTATAGTCATTTGAGGCAGAAATTAGAAGAAAAAAATCGAAGAGTATGTGAGATTTTTCTCCTTATAGATTTAAGAATTTGTATATATAGATTCTTCTTAGAAATCTGATTCAGGGCCAGGAATTTAGCTCAAGTGGTACTGTGCCTAAGATGGAAGCACAAGGGCCTGAGTTTGATCCCTGGTACCACACACACACAAACCTCTGATACAGTAAACAAAATATGATCCTATAAAACAGATCAATTTTAATTATCCATAAAACCAAAGCATTCTTCCTTTATAAAGGACTCCATTCACTGAAATTGGATTTAGACTTTTTTCTGGAGCCCATAGTTACACCTTGTAGTTTCCCTTCCATTGGCATCCCTGGGGTGTCTCTACAGTGACATCTACTGGTAGCAAGTGGCCTTTCATGTTTCTAAATTACCGTTCTGTTCTATTTCCCTGTTTTACTTCCCAGGAGCTGTCAGGTTGTGTTTTTCATTGCTCCTAGAAATTCCACTTGAACTAATTTGATCAGGGAACCTGGTGACCTACTCTCTGTGAGGGCTTAAAAAGTACTTGCTAGCAGAAATGGGCCAGGAGAGTCAGTCATACAGGAAATGCCAAAGAAGTACTGATTGAAGTAGTATTTGTGAGTTAATTAGTGCTACGGGCTAGTGGTCATGAAAATACTAAAGGATATATCATGGCAAACAGAAGAAGGTATGAGCCCAGAAATAGAATATCAGAAAAGAAAACAACAGGAAAGCATAAATGTTCAGACTCAAGCAGCACAGTCACGGTGCTGGGCTGAGAGATCGGGTTGGCTGTGAAGGGCCTGAATCACAGTTGTGCCAGTGATTAGCTATGAGACTTGGGGAATTACTCAACCAGCTCCCTAAGCCTCAGTTTCCTGCTTGGTAAAATGCTTGTTCTAGTTGATTCCAGTTTAATTTGTAAAACTGACATCCGGCATGCGATCAGTGTTCCATAAATCTCATTCCCTCTTCTCTCATACTATAACTCCTACTAACAACAAAGCCCAGACTGGCAAAGTGCTTTTGCTGGCAGCAGAGAGTGCTTTTCCTCAATGGTGACTTGGCAGAGAAAAGGAGAGCAGAGAGGCTGGCCCATCTGCTTTTGGCTCACTCTGCCCAGTCTGTGCCTCTAGCAAAGCCTGAATGCAGACTCTACCTCCTTGTTGCTGTGCCAGCCAAGCTCCTTCTTGGCACCTGCTCCTGGGGAGGCCGGCTGGGTGCCTGTTGCTAGAGGGAGTCCTGTGGCTGCAGTGCCAAGCTTTGCCCCAGGCCTCAGCTTTTGCCGTTACTTATCCCCTCACCTCCCAACATCTGCCACACCACTTCGTGCCCTTCCCACCTGCCCACCAACTCTCATTCCTTTAACAGTGTCTTCCCTCTAGGCCCATTGGGTGCCATTCTTTCCTCCCACCCAGTACTGTCCCCATGCCCTGTGCCTTCCTGGCTTCCACGGGACACTTCTCTATCAGACCTCTCTCATCTCTCTCTACCCCATTTTCAGCTCAGCTGTCCAAACCAAAACCATTCCTTGGTTCTACTTTCTCCTGAACTTCTGCATCTTCCATCCTTGGCCAGGTTTCTGGAAAGCCTTCAATTTGCCAATTACACATCTCACCTCCCATTCAGAAATCAATCTGCCACCATTGGATTTCATCTCCCTTGCAGCCCCCAGTAGTCTCCCCTGTTTTCCTCTCAGTACCTTTGACCCATTAGCTAACTTTTTTTTCCTTTCTGGAAACTTCTCCAGGGGGTTTCCACAACCCAGGCTCCTCTACTGGTCCTACTTTGCCTTTTCACAATTCTTGCCCAGTTGTCAGAGGCTCTCTCTCTCTCTTCCTTCTCTCCTTGCCTCTTCCATTTAGGCATTCTCAGCTTCCACCATTGGTCCTCTTCTTTTCACGCCTCCCATTTCCTTTGCTCCAGATCATTCTTTAGTTGATGGCTGTGCCACTAGACTGTCCCTTTAGTTAGACTCTCCCCTTAGCCATCCCTCAGGCTCCTAAAATTCATGTAAAAGAAATATCTGAGCCTTCAATCTGCTCTTCGTCCCATGGATAGTACATTGTCAGTGCCTGGTTCTTCCCTCCCCACCGATGGCTCTTGATCTGTACTTCCTCTTTTACCCTCCATATCCTGTCTAGGACCTTGTCTCTCTGGTCATGAGGTGTCTGGCCCATAAAGGACAGGGACTGCATCAATATGGCCCAGTCCCAACTCCTTAGACCTTTCTGCAGCCAAAGTGAGCCTTAGTGGAGCGCCCGGGCACGTTCGCCCTTTCAGTCTGCCCTTTCCCTCCTCCCAGCTGTATCTTTTCTCCCTAGCTCTCTGCTCCCTCCAGCCTTGCTTCCACTAATGCATTTTGTTCCCTGGTCTCTAGGCTTTTGCCTAAGCAGTGGTGGTGAGCCTATGGTATACATGCCACAACGGGCATGCAGGGCCCTCTCTTGCAGCACATAAGCCAAGTGTGTAAGTCCTAAGTAAACCTCAGAGCCTGGCGTGGGAATCCCAGCACTTGGGAGGCTGAGGCAGGAGGATCATTACAAGTTCAAGGCCAGCCTGGACTTCATAGTGAGTTCAAGGCCAGCAGCCTGAGCTATATAATGAGACCCTGTCTCAAAAAATCAAAACAAAAACACATAGGGCTAGAGATTTAGCTCAGTGGTTCTGGCACCTGCCTTGCAAGTGCAAGGTCCTGAGTTCGATCCCAGGTAACCACACAAAATGCTGGGCGTGGTGACTCAAAACCCACCAGCAATCAATACCACGTACCACAGTGCTGGGCATGGTGGCTCATGCCTGTCATCCCAGCACTTGGGAGGCAGAGGCAGGAGGATTGCTGAGTTTGGAGGCTTGCCTGGTCAGCATAGTGAGCTCAGGGCCAGCTTGAACTACAAAGCCAGACCCTGTCTCAAAAACACACACACACATTGGGCCGGAGGGTTGACTCAGTGGTTCCAGCGCCTGCCTTGCAAGCGCAAGGTCCTGAGTTCGATCCCCAGTAACCACATACAGTGCTGGGCGTGGTGGCTCACGCCTGTAATCCCAGCACTCGGGAGGCAGAGACAGGAGGATTGCTGAGTTCCAGGCTTGCCTGGGCTACATAGTGAGCTCAGAGCCAGCCTGAAGTACAAAGCGAGACCCTGTCTCAAAACACACACACACACACACACACACACACACACATCAGTATTTAGGTTTAATTGCAGTGTTGGCACATTATAATAAATAAGTGGATTGTGGGTTGCATTTTGAGCCCTCAGTCTCTAATAGATTTGCCACCACTGGCCTAGGGCCTGGCCTCCTCAACTTCCTTCTCTAACTGTGTCTCCTTTTTTCAGAGCCCCTCCAACATGGGACTGTCAGCTGCTTCTCTCTGCTGCCCTCACGCTGGGATGGTTGGCCCTTTGATGTGTCTCTGGGGTGCTCTATGCTTCTTCCCTCTCATGCAGTCTCCCCCTCACCTGCAGTGTGTTGGTTTGTCTGTCCATCCGCACTCTGCATGCTACTGTATCTCACATTCACTGAGGGCTCACTTTAGGGTTATGGTACCTGGCAAGCAGTTAGGCATCTCTGTAAGGATACGAAACCAGTCTGGAACTGTTTGTCCAGGGAGAAGATCAGATTCAAACTATGTATAGGCAATTCTTAGTTGAGGGGAGCGTCTGCACCAAGTCAGCTCTTGGTGGCTTGTAGATGAAGGAATGAGTGAGCAGAGCATATGGAGAGAGGTGGGGACAGGGGTGTCAAAGGAGGGTCTGACTGACCATGGCAGTGAAGCCCTGCACATAAATCACTGGCTCTGAAGCTTCTGTGCCTTCCCTTGTCACAGGTATCCGACAACAAGGGATCCCTGCCACCCAAGCCGGGGGCCATGGCCGCAGGCAGTGGTGGTCCAGCCTCCCTGTCCTCAGCGGTGTCTTCCCCCCTGTCATCCTCTTTGGGAGCAGCTGGACATAGAGCCAACTCCCCATCTCTATTTGGCACGGAAGGAAAACCAAAGATGGAGCCTGCAGCCAGCAGCCAGGCAGCTGTGGAGGAGCTAAGGGTACAGGTCCGTGAGCTGCGGAGCATCGTTGAGACCATGAAGGACCAGCAGAAGTAAGTTCTGGGGACCTTTTGCAACAACCTCACAGATGGTTTTCCACTGGGCCAGGGCCTGGTTCTGAAACTCTGGGTCTTATGCAGCCCTGGGGCCCGGCTGGGCTCTCCCAGTGATACTGGCAATAGTGATAGGAGTGAATATGGACCCTAAGATGCTTAAAAAATACTTAAATTATGTTATATGTTTTTATATTCAGGCTCCTAAGAAAATCAACTTCTAAGAAGGAAAGGTTTATTTTGGATCATGGAGTTAAAGGCTTCAGCTGATGGTTTGGCTGTTAGTGTTGGCCCTATAGTGAGGCAGAACATCATAGCAGGGAGCATGTAATAGAGGAAACTGCTTACCTCAGGGAAGCTGGGAAGCAAAGAGGAATAGAAAGGGGCTCCTCAAGGATGTACCACTTTCCTTCTAGTGAGCCTCATCTCCCAAGGGTTCTATCACCTCACAGTAGCACCACAGGATAGTGACCAAGCCTTTCATACACATTCCAGATCCGAAGTACAGTATAGTAGTACATATACCACTTCTTAAATAAGTCCATCAACTAGCTTTTCCTCCACCATTAGAGAAATTTGACCTTCTTCATTTAGCTGCCAGTTGAAGTAACTGGCCTGCTTCAAGGAGCTATTAACACGTGAAAAAGATATAGGGTATCTTACCTGAGACTTTACACTCAGCAAGATGTTAATACCATGAGATTTAGGTATCTTTTTCCATTCAGGCCTACATACATATTCTTGTCATATCTCTCAGCCTTGGGAATACTTGGGTGGGGAAAAAAGACCTGTGAGCAAAAATAAATGTTATTTACCATTATCACCTGGTGTCTTAGTCACTTTCTTGGTGCTGGACACAGTACCCAACACATACAGCTTAAAAGAGGAGAGGTTTATTTTGGCTCATGGGTTTTAAAGGGTTCCGTGTACAGGCTGGCTCTAAGGCGAAATGGGCATGGTAGAAGGAAGGGTCTGGTGGAGGAAAATTGATCACGTCATGGTGACCAGGAAGCAGAGTGAAGGGAGGATCTAGGGAGGAGGATAAACCCTTCCAGGTCACACCCCCAGTGACCCACTGCTATTGACCAGGCCCTACCTTTGACATCACATTCAGCTCTGAACAATTCAGTGCATCAAACCACTGATGAGTACAGTGCTCCCATGATCCAACCACTTTCCAAAAGCCCCACATCTGACAGGAGCCCTTGGGAGGGGGACATTCTAGATCAGTGATAGCGAAGCTTTTAGAGCTTTCAATGGTAACAAATACCCTGCTGAGGCACACGTGCCCTAGGTTCACCACTGCTGTCCTAGATCTAAACAATAGCAGCTGGAATGTCATTTGAGGTGACAAATCTGGAAGAAGCGTTAGATGTTATTAACACTTTCCTGAGGAATCTGAGGCCCTGAGAGTTCAGAGATCAGTTAGCTCTTTCTTGAAGAAATCAAAGTAGGCATCTTGAGGTGTTTCCTAAGAATTTTGAAAGAAGATCTAGGCTCACCAAGAGCCCAGCACTCAACAGAGGGAATGACATTTAGATTCACAGGCATGTGGAGTGACCTGGTTGGTCAGCACACCCCTGGAAGCTAGCCACCTCAAGTCAGGAGGTTGAAGAGATCCAGTTAGAGATCTGTAGTCATGCCTTCTGTCTGAGGCTGGCAGCCCTGTCACCTATCTCCCCACCAGGGGTGCAGGGTCCAAAAGTGTGTTACATTCAGACACTTTGAGAATAATTAGATAATGCAAAGTTAATTTCTTCTCTGAAGGCTCACTATGTAGCCCAGGCAAGCCTCCAACTCAGCAATCCTCCTGCCTCTGCCTCCCGAGTGCTAGTATTACAGGCATGAACCACCATGCCTGGCAGTGTGGTATGTGGTACTGACTGCTGGTGGGCGTGAGTTACCACGCCTGGTATTGTTGTATGTGGTTACCAGGGATCAAATCAGGGACCTTGTCCTTGGTAGGCAGGCTCTGGAACCACTGAGCTAAATCTCCGGCAGCATCTTTTTAGGAGCTTTCCATGGGATTTGCTTTGAACAATGTGGCCTTAAGCATGTTCTGTTCTACTCAAGATAAAATTGGGCCCTCTTGGAATAACTTTCTAACTAGAAGAAGAAAATAATGGGATAAACATGCAGAACTGGCAGGATAGAACTTAGAACTTAAGAGGTTTTCCTGGGGCCAGCAGGTTGCACCTAACCTTTTTTTTTTAATTGAATTCTTTATTGGTACATTTTGTGTACAGCTCACAATCACACTCAACATTGGGGAATTTGTACAGTATATGACACAAGTTAATTCTCATTTTTACCCATATCCCTACCCACCCACAACCCCCCACCCCTTATATACATGCTATTTCTTTTTCTTTCCAAATCATGTTAATTCTTTGCCATCATTACATTCCCCTACCACATTCCCTTTGAATATTTCCTATTTTACAAAATCTATCATACCTTCTAGAACTCATTTACATCTACAGGTTCCCATACCAGAGAAAAAATACGGTATTTCCATATCTGTGATCTATTTATTTCACTTATTAGTGTATCCTCAAGGTGTGTCCATTTGCACATAAATGAATGAAATTTGTCATTCTTTATGGCAGTGTAATACTTCATTTTATAGAAAAACCACATCTTTATCCAGTCTCCAGTCGATGGGCATCTGGGTTATTTCCAAAATTGAGACTTTCCCTAATCTTTAAAGTACCTAGAGCCTCTCTGGCTCTGAAGCATATTGATACAGGTTTGAGTACCCAAAGGCCCTATCTCTTTCCAGGCAGTATGGCTCTTTTGCTTAAAGAGTGATCTCATGGCCCAGCACATCCCAGAATGGTGATTCTCAGCTTTCTGAAAAGGAACATCACTGAACTGCATGCAGGACTTGGCCACTTGCACTCTCTGAGAAGCACCTAGAAATCACCTACATGTCTGAAATGGCCTGAGTTTGCCTCTGAGCAGAGAGCCGTCTACACTTTGAAGGTTGAGAATAATAGGTTGGAACAGCCCATCTCTGGCCAACATGACCTGAGTAAACACCTCACGATGGGCTTTTTTCCAAAGCCTGTCTTCCAGCTTTCCTTAGCCTGGCCTTCGTGCCTAAGGTCAGTGGATCCCCACCAGTCTCCTACCTTAACTTAGTGCCACTTTCCTTTTAGGATTCAACTCCAGTCTGTTCCAACTCTCTTTATCCCCAAATGTGCTCTGCATTCAGAGACCAGCTTGCCTTCCTGCTCCGTGTTCTTTGTCAGCTCCCTGGCTTACTTTCTCCTTGCCAATTTACACCTGTTTTCTGTAGTTCAAAATTTAGTCATTTTCTTTGGACCACCTTCCCAAATAATTTCCCTCTGACCCATACCATTCAAAGCTTTATCTTCCATGGTCTTCCTGGGGTTGGGCCGTTGCTTTAGGATCTCACCATGTACTTGTTTCCTAAGTTTTAAGTAATGCCCACCGAGATACAGGTGCATAATGTGTATGGTAGTGAATCACAACTGGTTAATACCTGATAAGCCAGTGTAGTGCCAGGATGTTATCCTACAATGACTATCAAGGTGCTTGCCTAAAGTGAGCAAACACAGTATCACTGCTGCTGTATTTACTGTGCTGTTTCTGCAATCTTTGCTTTTTTGCCAACCCAGTTTGTAGAAACATACATGCAGAATGTAGTATTTGGCACCTTAAGATGGAAAACAGTTCTCACACTGGTGTTTGGACAATCGCAGGGATTTAAGTATAGATCCCTGATGTTGTAAAATGATTAATTTTGTTCCATTTCATTATTTAAAGCTGAGAAAGGTATTTGGCTGTGAACTCTAATCTCTGTATGCTTTCAGACATGATTGTTACATTGTTGGTTCAGCTGTTTTATCTCCTAGCTTTGGGGTGTATTTGTAAGATTTTGAGGGTCAGTGAAAACATAACAATAACCTTTTCATTACAATGAAGGAAGTATGTATGGATTGATAAAAGCTCATGCAATGAAACTTAACTCGTAATTATATTTGGAGACCAGTGATTCTGTTAGGAAGGAATAGTTAGAGGGAAAATGACATATGAGCCTGAATACCTGCACTTTAAGCTACCATCTGGGTCTTAGTTTCTCCATCTTTTTCTTTTGGGAGAAGTTTAGGTTAAGGCATCTCAAAGGTCATTTCCAGACCTACCATTTGCTGGCTGCATTTTGATGACCCCAAATTAATGACAAGCCGTTCTGTATGAAACTAATCATAAGAAATAATAATGCTAATATGTTTGGCTCCCACTTTCTCTGTGGAAGGGTTACATGGATTTCTGCGGTGATAATAAGTGGTTTCTTTTCTTTTATTGGAGAAGTCTGGGCTTTTGTTTGACTCTATCGTTACTTGCTTTTCAGACGAGAGATTAAGCAGTTACTGTCAGAATTGGATGAAGAAAAGAAAATCCGGCTCCGGTTGCAGGTGAGTCCCTGAGGGTGTTGCTGCCTGTGAGTCCTGGGCTTATTTGAGGGCAGAGATAGAGTCAGGACTTTATTTTAAAAATAAAAGACTATAATTTCTCTGCAGATTGATATATATGCTTTCTGTGACAATTCTCTTGGAATTATAAAGATTTATTACCCATACTTTCCCAAGCTCCAGAAGGTCTTATGAAAGGTGAAGATAAGTCAGTGTTCCCCCAGGTGGGCTTCTTGTTTGGAATCTTCCTTACACATCTCTATGAAAAGCTTCCTCCAGTTTTAAGGAGGCCTCATTACAGTACCTGCCAAATGATGTGGCACTGGGGAGGCTCCGTTGCCAGCTGGCTTGTCGTGTTGTCACTGGGACTCCAGGAAATATAGCTGTCCACACCTCACTTGGTGTTTTCATCCCTCTACTTCTTCCTGATGGCTGTGTCAGTCCTGCCAAGGCATCTGAGCTCTGACGCCCCCGACCTCTGACTTAACTCTCCCATGACCAGATGGTGAAGAGTGTTTGGGGGTTCCAGATGACCAAAGTCACCTTTCAGCTCATATCCATTTGGTTCCATTGGTGGTGATTGGGACAGACAGTGCTTAAAGGAAGGATAGGCAACTGTTTGCTATCATTTTGGGGGTACTGAGACACACCCTTGCAGGCCAGCCACAGCTGCTTTCAAACACTGGTAGTCCAGTACATCAGGTACGTTCTACATTCTGGCTGGGATCATTGCTACTTTTGACAAACTTTGGGTCTTAGTCAACTGAGAATTGAAATGTCTGTCATACCTAGTGAATCATGACTGTGTGCCTATTATTTAGCTTTATATCATTTCAACTATTCATTGTTTTTGTGTCTTCATTCAGATGTCATTACATCCATTTCACCTCTAAAATTGTCTGGTTGATTATTTTCTTTCTACTGACAAGTCTGAAAATCTTTCAACCTCTATACAACTAGCCAATTCATTGTGATTGTATTTAATTCTTTTTCCCCTTTATAGATGGAAGTGAATGACATAAAGAAAGCTCTTCAATCAAAGTGAATACTTGATAACTGAGATGTCACATTATTCGTCCTGAGTCCAAGACTCAAAATTTTCTGCCCCAGCCAAAATAATCTTGTGCCAAAAGATTAAAGGTTTGCCTCAGCATGTCCCTATTTGAAAGATTAGCACAAAAGTCTTGATAGCACAACACAAATTCCATCCAAGAGGAGAATTTTATACCCCATGGTATAGTCCTGGGTCTGGCACTGGTTGTGACTTAGAGCAAATTGTGCTAAAGGCTTTTTTACCTTGAGATCTCATGCGAAACGAAAACTCAGGCAGTTTAGTCCATAGTGGTACTATTTTGATGATATTTTCCATTAATAAAATGTACTTTCAGATTATTCGTTTACAAGGTTTATAATTTTATGATTTTTTTAATCGTGTTGTCACAGATGCCTCTAGTATTTGTACTACACCTAGTCAGAAACAAGCATCTTGTTCTTTTGCTTCAGGCGGAAAGCTGCCTCGCTTTGTGTTCCCCTTTAGGATTCTATTGCATATGCAATTTTAGGTCCAACCTGTCCCTTCCCTTGCCAGCAGACCCTGCCACCCTAAGAGAAATTTTAGCTTATATATGATGGTATATTTACAAAAAAAGAAAGTAAAAATCTGGTATTTGCAATGATCTGTGCCTTCTTTTTACCACCCTCTTGATTGGAGCTTTTGTGATGCAGCTACCATGGTTCAAAAAATAAAAAAATAAAGAAATAAAAATCTGCCACTTACCCAAGTCCACTAGAGGCCACTGTCTTCACAGCTTCTCTCACCCTAGCCAAAGGTCCTAAGAGAAGATAGCTGAGAAGTTGAATGTGCTCTGTGGTGCCAGCTGTGACCTTTCAGTTTCTCCTACTTTTGGGTTGTTCATGAAACTAGAAATGTTCTCCCTGCTTGATTTTTCATCAGCCAAGTTAAATCCCTGCTTCTTGTCCTTTGCACCTTTTGCGTGAACAGAATATGCATTATTAAAGCAAAAAATAAATAAAAGTAAAATGCAAATGAAAACAATAGGGGGGAAGTTGTATTATTTCCTGCACTGGGTTATCTCTGTGTGTTATTGTTTAAAAATTGTATTCACCCTAATGTCATTTGCCTTGCTCACTTGTAACTCCTTGGGTCCAGGAGAATGGGAAGATGGTCTTGTTGAAGTGTAGCCACTGGATCTTTCTTGCAGTTATAGAACTGCTTTTTCTTTCCCAAGGAAACTAATGTTTGCTTATCTGCTTTATCTTTGTAGCACATGAACAGTTCAGCCTTAGACGATGTAAGGCTGGTTTTTCATCCTTAGGTAAAAATAAGGAACATACTGTATTGCAAGATGTTCAGGGGGTGGAAGTGGAGGGTGTGGTCCCTTAATGACCCCCAAAGATGTTTAATTTGTTTCTAATCAGCTGCTCTATTTCTTGAGTTTTATAGTGAAATTACTGAATATTAAGAGATTTGCACAACCACAAAGAATGAGAATTGATAATACTGAAGAAATGATGCAAAAAATCACCACATCGCTAATCATTGAAAGTGTTAACAAATGAATGTCACTTCTTTTCCTCCTCACTTCCCTTGCCTAGATCTTGCCTACAAACTCATCCTTTCTCCTTGAGGCTCTTACCTCCCTATCCAGTATTTACAGAGCCCTAATGCCCTAGTCTTCTGGGTGAAAACAGTTGAAGAAGGGAATGTGTAAAGAAAAACCTCATATCCTTCATCCGCATTTCTGGATATTTTGCCATTTTAGCAGCCTTGGTCTTGGTGTGTTCAGGGCCAGGAACACAAAGTTTCCCAGGGCAGTGTAAAACATTCCTTTACCCCTTGACTGTTCCAAGTATTTCTGTGTTAAATTTGAAGCCTTCAGAGATTTCCCAGCACCTAATATAAGAATCAGGATGAGAGTCTTTGATGTTTGAATTTCTCATTTACTCATCTTGAAAACCCCTAATGATATAGTTTTATATAATGTGTATAGAGAGTAGGATTGTTAATAATTAAATTAGTTGGCTAGGGCACCCTCATGTGGCACTGGCAACATAGAATGCAGAGGGCTGATTCTTCCTCTCATAGAGGCCGTTGGCTTCCTTTGTGTAAAGAGAGGAAGAAGTGATTGTAGAAAGAGAAATTGGCATATCCAGCTTCATTACTGTCCCCTTGGGTTAACCAGCAGGAGGATTCTGCATCATGGAACTGGATGACCTGTTGCCCAAAAGGCCACCATCTTTACTCTTGACAAAATGGACCCATCAAGAAAATAGAAAAACTTGGAATTGTCACTTAAAGAAATTCTTTTGCATTCAGCATGGACTTGACTGGGCATCTATGGAGATTATTTTTTTGCTTCATTTTCTAAAGTTGTATTTAGAAAAGTCTTAAGTATTGTGCTTTGTAAAAGAAAATTGATTAAAATGAAATTTTGTGAAAAATATTTTTGTTCAAAATTGTCATGGTCCAAGAGGAATGATTTCTTGGAATATAAACCCTTTTTCTCCATTTTACACAATTTGATTACTCTTATAGAAAAGTCCTTAGACTCAAATGAAATAATCCATTGGAATCTGTGCCTGTGAATTCTGTTTTTTAAATTGTTAATTTTACATTCCTATCTAAGCAGAAAATGCTAGTTAGGCATTCTATTTTTAGTGTAAAACCATTAAATTATCATTATCTGAATAACTGTGTAAAGCCACTTTTATTCATACATGTCTCTCTAGGCAGCACACTCAAGTGCCTAAATTGTGTACTCCCATAAGAACATCCTTTATCATGCATGCGTGTGTCTGGTTAGTAATGGTGGGGTTTGATTTCCTTTCATAAACAGCTTGATAGGGAAACTGCACTATATTGCTTGTCATTGTCATGGTCTGTATAAAAATAATCCTCAGGTCCCAAAAACGCTTTTATAACCTGAGGTCACCACGGTCTTCCCTTTTTTACTAGCTTAGGTTTTAGCCTTCTAATTATTTCTGTACAAATAATGTTTCAGTACCAAGAAGACATGGTTAAAAGCTTTTCCATTTGATTTCATACAAATGAGAACCAGAACAAAGCAATGTATGTGTGAGTAACCAGAGTTCAGTATAGCTGATTGTGGCACTGAACAAAGGGAAGGCTGGAGGCTTGTGGCCTGACGTGGGGGTGAAGATCCTGTTCTGAAACATAGCTTGGCAAGGGTCAAGATACATAAACCTCTTTCCCATCCATAAATAAATGTCAGTGATACAAAGACTGATGAGTAATCAAATCTTTTAAAAGAATGAACTTTGACAGTCATTCTAAATTCTGTCTCTAGGATGACTAAGATCTGGTTCTCAACTTGTTGATCTGAGGTGGTGCTTAAAGCCAATGAGAACTCATTAAGAAGGTGCAGGTACCTTTGTGCTTTGTTACTTTACCTCAAATTAAAGTGGCCAAGGGGGTAGCCCCTTCCTGCAAACAACATTGTGTACTTATGCTTGTGAACTTGGAATTCATAGTAAAATGGGCTATTCCTTTGTTACTGGAGCAATGCGTGATAACTTATTTCAACTGAGCAATAGAGTGATCTAGTAGGTTAATCTAGTATATGCTGAAGAAAAGGAGAAAAAATAAAACGAACTAAATTTCATGGAGTCATTCTCTTTAAGAGGCAACAAGTTTAATTAATTTATGCAGATGAAACAGTCATAAGTTTTGAATGCTTCCCTACCCTATCTGCCCCTATAGAATATTCCTAGTTCTCCAGAAAACTGTTTGTTGGTAAGCTTTGAGCTGTTTGGTGGAATGGTGCTTTAGAAATGAAAAATTTTGTTGTATTTTCTACTAATTAAAAGTTTAAGGGCTGGAGGCTTAGCTCAGTGGTTCTGGCGCCTGCCTCGCAAGTGCAAGGTCCTGAGTTTGATCCCAGTGACCAAATAGAATGCTAGGTATGGCCACTCACGCCCACCAGCAATCAATACCACAAACCACAGTGCCAGGCATGGTGGTTCACGCCTCTAATCCCAGCACTCGGGAGGCAGAGACAGGAGGTTTGCTGAGTTCGAGGTTTGCCTGGGCTACAGAGTGAGCTCAGAGCCAGCCTGAACTACAAAGCGAGACCCTGTCTCAAAAAAAAAAAAAAAGTTTAACAGGTTTTCCCAACTAGTTTATAAACTAACCAAACTGTTAAAGCTACCCTGAAGCCAAACAGAAAACCATAAAGAGATCAATAGCATTTCCAGGATTATTCACTCAAATGTGTAGATACTATATCATTTTCTAGTGTGAGAAACTGAAGGTGTAAATGAGGTCCAGGATGTGTGATAGGTATTGTGTGCCAGAGCCAGATGGACAAAACAGCGGGGTCGTGAAGTTGAGGGGCGCGGATTAAGAAAAGAGAAGACAGGAAAATGGGCTCTGGAGGACCTCTCAGTCAATACTGAGCAGGCACCTGTTTACTGAGCAGGTTGTATTTATACTTTTTCAGAGGGCCAACATGGCCTCAAAAATGGTTACATTTTTTCTTATAGGGGAAGAAAAACAGGAACAAAGCATTTGGGAAATCAGTACACAAACAGGAGAAGGATGTCAACTAGTATACACTTAATTAACTCTATTAGAATTTGGTCCTAACCTACACAGGAACAAGAAGGAAAGCAACATCTTGCCAATTTGAGGAACAGCGGTCAGAGGTCCAAGTCAGAGGTTGTTTACCTTCCCAGTCAGGCATCCAGAGGTCGCAGATCATCTTGGGAGCTCGGCAGCACTGTTTGGTAGAGTGCAGAACTCGCAACTGCTAGTTGGTGCAGCAGCCAGTGCAGATCTCCAGGCCTGAAAAGAGTCTCCTCCAGCAGGGTCTGCTTCCCACAGTTGTGAAGTAGGAAGGAAATCTTCAAAGGGGAAGGGGAAATGGGGGGAGGGGTTGGCAAGGGAAAGAAAAATTTGATGGTAAAAGAAAAAACAGAAACAAAGCTTATGTATAGAGGGGTTAAGAGTGGTTACAGGGAGGCTAGGGAAATAGGAAAAATAAGATATATCACACAGGTACAAATTCTCAGTGATGAATGTGACCATAATGTGTACTTAAAATGTACCAATGAAGCAAAAAGAGAAGTATCTCAGGAAAAGAGAATAGATTTCTTTCAAGCTTCGTGATTATTTCTCAGACTCAGCCTGAGAAAATGAATTAAGTTGTCACTGAAGCTTTGCCATTGAATGCTGAAGGGAGACAGAAAATAAGGATTAAACACTTGCATGAAATCCTCACCCATCTCCCTGCCTTGGTCCCAGGAGGCACTGGGAAATGTTCTTACTTGCTCTCTGGGCGGTTTCCTTAGAGGAAGTGATTCTGGAGTGAGGAGAGGGACATAAAGGGAGAGAAGTCTCAGAAGGAGCTTCAGGCTTGGAGGTGGAACCAACCTACTTTCATAGCAGCTCATCAGGTGCTGAGAATCTGGGATGGGGTGATGAGGAAGACACAGGTGGAACTAAGGGTGAAAATGTTCATGGTAATAGAGAGCACCTCACATGCTGAAGATAGGCCTGTCAATAAGAGCCTTACCAGTGGATCGCTCATCTTTGAAAAAATACGTAAAGGACCAGAGTGATGACTTCAGTAAACTTGAATGTACAATAGTCATTGAGTGTATTTAGCTTTTTAATTCTGCTTATGAAGCTAATATGCCCACAGGAGAATATAAAAATATAAAGAGAAGGCAGAAATGATCCTAACCTTATTCAGAAACTGCCTTTATTTTGGTCTCTAGTTATTGAGGACCTTCTCTTTATACAGTTTTATTTTTATACTTAGTGTTATTATTTATTTGTCTTTTCAGGAGCATTATTTGTAGTGGCTGCATAATATTCCATTTATAAGACATGACAGGAGGTATTGAATGAATCTGTTTTTCTTTAAATGTTATTGGTGTGTTTTAATCATATATAATAATCAACTTTATCATAAGGCATTTGTACTTGTACATAATGTATCTTAATTCTTTCTCTGCATTTCCCTCCCTTTCCTTCAGTCCTCCTTCCACTCTCTACAAAACTTTGTTTCTATTGTTTTCCTTCCATTTTTATCCCTATTTCCTCCCTCCCTTTCCCTGTCTCTTGTTCCCTTCCCATCTGAACATTTTCTTCCTACTTTACAATATCCATTTTGGTCCTTATTTGCCCTTTTGGTTTCTCACAAAAGAGAAACAATGAATATTTAAATATGTGTGTCTGATTTATTTGACTTAAAAAATATGGTCTCGTGGTGCATCCATTCACCTAAAAATGTCTCAAGTTTATCCTTTATGGGAGAGTAGTACGCCACTGTATATAAAAAACTTATTTCCTTTATCCATTCATCTTTTGATGTAGATCTGAGCTTCTTCCTGTTACAAATTGTGCTGCTATAAACAAAGGCGTGTACATGTCACTGTGGTTGAGTGAATCTTTCATAGAGCCTGCATAGAGCACCTATCAAATGCCAGGTGCCATAACAGATGCAGAGTGCAATGTAATGAAGTAGTGTTTGTCTTCAGGGAACCCAGAGTCAAGGAGGGGAAGTACACAAGCAAGTGAGCCACTCTTTAGAAGTATAAAAACATGGCCAGAAGAACTTCTAGAGGGCTTTGAAATCAAGAAGGAGAGGTGGCCAAAGGAACTGTGGGAGTGGGAAGGTCAAAGAAGGAAGGACATTTTTTCATTAATTTCAGTGCTTTTTTATTTTTTTCTGGTATGATGGATCGAACTCAGGACCTTGTGCTTGTGAAGTAAGGGCAGCACCACTGCACTAAATCTCCAGCCTCAATATTCTCCTTTTTTAAAACTGTGAGGCCAGAGCAGCCGGCCCTGCCTGGCGGGAGGAGGCCCGGCCGCGACCCGGGGCGCAAGCTGAGTAGCCGCCTGGTTGCCCATGCGCTGTCTCAGACGGCGACCCCCAAACTGGTCCCTCGCCTGCTGGCCCCAGCTTGCGGCCTGTGGGAGTGGCCTTAAGATGGATGAAGAAGGCAGCGGCGAAGGTGGCTGCGTGCCTGAAGACCTTTCAGTAGAAGAGAGAGAAGAACTTTTGGATATTCGTCGAAGAAAAAAGGAACTTATTGATGACATTGAGAGGCTGAAATACGAAATTGCAGAAGTAATGACAGAGATCGATAACCTAACTTCAGTGGAGGAGAGCAAAACTACTCAGAGGAACAAGCAAATAGCCATGGGGAGAAAGAAATTCAACATGGACCCCAAAAAGGGAATTCAGTTTCTAATAGAAAGTGACCTGCTACAGAGTTCCCCAGAAGATGTTGCCCAGTTCCTCTATAAAGGAAAAGGCCTAAATAAGACTGTCATTGGGGACTACCTGGGCAAGAGGGATGAATTTAATATCAAAGTTCTCCAAGCTTTTGTCAAACTCCATGAGTTTGCTGATCTCAACCTTGTACAAGCCTTAAGGCAGTTCCTATGGAGCTTCAGATTACCTGGAGAGGCTCAAAAGATCGATCGTATGATGGAGGCCTTTGCTTCGCGCTACTGCCTGTGCAACCCAGGTGTCTTCCAGTCCACAGACACATGCTATGTGCTGTCGTTCGCCATCATCATGCTCAACACCAGCCTGGACGACCACAGTGTGTGTGACAAGCCCACTGTGGAGCGGTTCATCACCATGAACCGTGGCATCAGTGAGGGGGGAGACCTCCCGGAGCAGCTGCTAAGGAATTTATATGAAAGTATTAAGAATGAACTGTTTAAAATCCCAGAGGATGATGGGAATGACTTGACACATTCTTTAATCCAGATCAGGAAGGCTGGCTTCTGAAGCTGGGAGGGTGTGTGAAGACCTGGAAGCGGCACTGGTTCATCCTGATGGACAACTGTCTCTACTACTTTGAGTATACCACAGATAAGGAGCCCAGGGGCATCATCCCACTGGAGAACTTCAGCATCAGAGAGGTGGAAGACCCCAGGAAGCCCAACTGCTTTGAGCTTTACAATCCCAGCCACAAAGAGCAGGTCATCAAAGCTTGTAAGATGGAGGCTGATGGTCGGGTGGTGGAAGGAAACCACGTGGTATATCGCATCTCTGCCCCAAGCCCTGAGGAGAAGGACGAGTGGATGAAATCCATCAAAGCAAGCATCAGTAGGGACCCTTTCTATGGCATGTTGGCAACGAGGAAAAGGAGGATCACCAATAAGAAATAGAGCTGTCCTGGCCCAGCAGGTAAACTAAAGACCCAAACCCCACAGCAGGTGTGACTAGCGGCCGCCCCAGCGTGATATATGGACTGCACCTCCTCGGGCGGCAGTGGTCCCTGGAACCAGTTGTGGTCCTTGCTGCACACCCTGACGCTTGTGCTGTATGTGGCCTGGATTGTGGTCAGCTGTGTTTCCTTCTGTTGTCACCAAAAGCAATGGAGGGAGATTGCCCATGGGCATCCGTGGTCTCATCGTGTGCCTGCCCACTCACGCAGTGGCAGTGACCACTCTAGAAGCTGCTGTTTTATATCAAAATGGGAATGGAAAAGCTACCACTTTTTTTATTCAGAATTTTTCCCAGATATGTAGGATTATAGCTTTTATATGCCTTTTTATATCCTGAAATTATAATGAAAGATACTTTCTAACAGTATTTTTAGAATGGCAGCTATAAATATAACTCCTGGACACAAGTATATACTGTGCACTGAAAAAAATAAATATGCAGCACCTGTGGGGCACTTGCACTGGGGTGGGAGCTGCAGGAGTGCGGGCTTTCTGCAGGGAGTGCCACAGGCGGCCTCGGGGAAGGAGGTGCCTAGTGTCCTTGAGGATGCTACACTTGGGGGGTGTCAGGTACGATAAGCCCTGCAACCCCTTCACACTTTTTGGCCCCACAGATATTTTCTAAAACCAATTATTAAGATGTGGTTATGGTTTGGAGCTGTTTGTCCTGTAACTGCTGAACCCTAGTAAATGGAGTCCTTTCCCTGGGCAGATCTTTTCCAGCCCACATAGCAGTTGGTTTCATGGAATAATCCATCCATTGCTACTTAGAACCTTCAACAAAACACTCGTCTCACTGACAGAATCAGATGGAAAGTAACCGGGAAGTCTTATCATCTTCCTCTTGCAGTACTGTGTTCTCAGACCTGAGCTACCCTTTGAGGAGGGAGAGAACAAGCCATGGCTAAAGGTGTGTGGTACTTAAGGTTTTCTATGAACAGTAAAGAGCCCCAAATCTAAACTGGGGAGGGCCCTTGACATACAACAGGGGAACTTATGGCCCCACCACTGAGACTGTCAGAGGTGGGCAAGGACGAGGGCACTGCAGAGTCCCCCGGCTGGTTGATGACTCCTGCAGTGTTTGCACCATCTAGACAGCGTTTGTATTCCAGGGATGAAAACCTCAGACTGAATGCACTTATGCTTTGTTCTAAATAGCAGAAACAAGTCTTCCCATGAGCTGCCTTGAGGTGGAGACTGTGCAGCCATGGGCCCCTGGCCTCTGTGTGGCTGACCTTAGTGTGTAGCTTTACGTCACACAAGGCAGAGGGTCCAAGGCTGAAACTCTCCATCATACATTAGACTGACTTTTTAATCCCAAGCTTCTCTGCTGTTACTTTACTTATACCTCAGATCTGAAACTTTAGTGTTTGAGCAAGTGTTTGCCAGACTGGTGTATATGCAACTTGGTCCCTGTCCGCCATACACAAATGTTGCCCGGACCAGGACCAGCCACAATGCCTCCGTGTTGCAAGCCATCCTCAGCCAGCCCTGCCAGGGACTGTAGCAGCAGTGGCTTAGCATTTCACATGGGGCAGGCCACTTTGTCTCTCCTATCTAACCCAGGCTCGGCCCTGGGGATGCAGCGCTTTATCTTAGGGCACTGAGAGAAGTTAGCTGGTGACTGTCATCGCCACAGTCACCTGTGAGCCAGCTTTGCCCAATGGCTGTTCATCCAGGACCACGCAGATGGCTCTGGTGCTCAGAATCTTAACTTGCCCTATTGAGAGCATTACATGAAGTCATCTAATTCCAGGTTTTCTTGTGGCAGTTTACCCTAAGCCATCTGCCATCATGATGTGTGCCTGGCCTGAAAGTGGGAACCCTCCCAGCTAAGACTGGGAATCCTCCCACTCCATGGCAGCAAGGCTGTTGTGCTCATCTGCTTCCCCAGCTGAGGGCCCGCACTCAGTCCTGAGTTACCAGTCCCGACTGTGGCCAAAGACAAAAGTTTCCTCCAGAGACAAAGGGTACTGGGCAGTTCTGAGCGGCAGCACTGAGCAGATGACAGCTCCACAGCTCGCCCAGCTGTCTTGCTAGGCCTGTTATCATTTGAGATATATTTGGACTGACCCTGGACTCACGAGCCAACCCATCTCCAGGGTCCTGAAACACTTGCAAGTTAAATGTGTCACCAAATGGAGTGGAAGAAGCAGCATTTAATGCTTCATACAAAGCAATGCCTATTTTCCAAGTGACAAATGCATATATATATATACATATATATACATATATACATATATATATATATATGTATATATATATATATATATATAGATGTGATTTGCCGAGAAGTTAGGTCTATTGTAGACCAGAAACAATAAGTTGTGATTTTTTTCCTTAGAAAACATTTCTATTTACCTAAATATAGTTAATATGTAAATAATGTACATATATGGATTTCTGGAGTGTTTTGTTATTCAATGCATATATACCCTACAACTTGCATGAATATTCTATTGATAGGAACATATCTATTGAACATCTGTTGCAAAGTGAACAGTAAAACTGAAGGGTATATGGCTGTTAAAATTTGCAAATATTGGGCCGGAGGGTTAGCTCAGTGGTTCCGGTGCCTGCCTCGCAAGCGCAAGGTCCTGAGTTCCATCCCCGGTGACCACATACAATGCTGAGCATGGAGACACACCCACCAGCAATCAACACCGCATACCACAATGCCGGACGTGGTGGCTCACGCCTGTAATCCCAGCACTCGGGAGGCAGAGACAGGAGGATTGCTGAGTTCGCGGCGGCTTGCCTGGGCGCCATAGTGAGCTCAGGGACAGCCTGAACTACAAAGTGAGACCCTGTCTCAAAAGCAAAAAAAAAAAAAAAAAAAAAAAAAATTGCAAATATTGTCTTCACTAAATAAAAATCACTTATATTGCTAAAATGAAAAAAAAACTGAATAACATCTCTGGGCATGAATCTATGCTCACATTTTTCTATTTGACCAATTATAAACATTGTTAAATTCACATTACGTATACAAGTGACTAATGACCCATCTTTAAAGTTGTATTTGCCCAAACTCCAGTGCTTGTCAGATCTGAATCTCTCCTTCTGGCTGGTCACTGCTCAAATGTATCAGAAAGACCTTTTCTAAGTCACTCAGGAGAAGAGCTTCTTTAGCCCTAGTCCACTGCCAAAATCCCTGTATCAGTACTTTGCTACACATCCACACATCCACACCTCTGTTTTCTGTCTCTCCTCCATAGAACGAAACAGATGAGTATAGTGATTTTCTTCACTGTTGAGTCCTCAGCACCTAAGACATCAGCAGATCATAATCATTTAGTACATATTTAACTGGAAAGATGAACTGATAATTGTAATAGATGCCAAATGGAATTCATTGTATAAACTTCAATAACACAGTTTTACCTTTACTAAAATTCTAGCACAAAATGGAGCATCCGGGAAGATCCACAACAAAAGAAAGTGACATGAAGAAAGCCTTCTGAAGTAGTTTATTCATACTTGAGTTTTGGCCAATACCTAGACCCCAAAAAAGACTGCTTCTGGCATCACTGTTATTCTCAAAAACAAATTCTCCTGCCGGGGTTGGTGGCTCAAGCCTGTAATCCCAGCACTCAGCAGGCAGAGGCAGGAGGATTGCTGAGTTGGAGGCTTGCCTGGGCTACATAGTGAGATCAGGGCCAGCCTGAACTACAAAGCGAGACCCTGTCTCAAAAAAAAAAAAAAAATTCTCCGGCTGGAGATTTAGCTCAGTGGTTCCAGCGCCTGCCTCGCAAGTGCAAAGCTCTGAGTTCAATCCCAGTAACCACATACAATGCTGGGCATGGTGGCTCACGCCCACCAGCAATCAGTACCACATACCACAGTGCCGGGTGTGGTGGCTCACTCCTGTCATCCCAGCACTCGGGAGGCAGAGGCAGGAGGATTGCTGAGTTCGAGGCTTGCCTGGGCTACATAGGTGAGCTCAGGGTCAGCCTGAACTACAAAGCGAGAGCCTATCTAAAAAAAAAAAAAATTTCTCCTAATTTCATATCATTTTCTGAAGATCATCATCCACTACGGGGAAATGGCGGTTACCTCCTTTTTACAACATAAGCTTTTATTTTTGCATAGCTTCATGGAGGGGGAATGCTGACACTTGACACTTCTGAAGACAATTGAGAACCTAATTGCTGCCTCCCACACCGACCATCTGTCCTCAGTGATAAATGAAATATGCAGATGAGCCGTGGGCCTCCAAGGCATGCCTCAAGCCAGTATGACCTGCAGAAGATAGGCATTAATATCAAGGGTGAGAACTTGGTAGGGCTAAAAGTTCTTGGGCCTTTCTCCGACCTATGAAATCAGAAATTCTGAAGATGACCTAGCCATCTGTGTTCCAACAGATCCTGCCAGTGATTCTGATACCTGGTCGAGTTTGAGGACCACTTTCATGGGGCAATCACCTGCCAGTGAGTGGTGTACAGAAGAAGCCATAGAAATCTTACCCAGATTTGGCAAGGCACGCTACCTGGAAAAGTATGCCATTGTCTATTAGGTTGTAATTTATGAAACTGATATTTTTGTAGGTATAATAGGGGCTCTGAGTTTCAGCCTTGAGATTTGGAGAGCTGTAAGAAATGCCTACTCATACTTAAAACAAGAAAAATAATTTTTAGGGCAAATACCCATTTCAAAATCTAAAGAGATGCTTCTGCAAGACATAGGACCTGAGCATTTCTTTACAGAAGACACCAAATGCTACAGAGGTAGCTAGGAATACTAAGCTACACAATGTTACAAATTGCTGGGGGCAGATGTAGGGCTGGCTTTAGAGCATGAAGCTCTTGCGGGCAGTAGTGAGGGAGGTAGGGTTCTACCTCCTTTGCAAGTTTGTGTGTGTGTGTGTGGTGCGCCACCTGGTTCTCATAGGAAGAATTAGGGGAAAACTTCAAGTCTATAGACTAAAAACACTAGTAGAGACCCACTGCAACTAGGGTAAGAGAATGGGGAACGGGTAATCTATCCATGGAGGTCAGAAAGTCCACAGTGTACTCCAAAAACTAAAGCTGAGAAAATTTGAGACCCTCCTCCTCTCCAGCACCTCTTGTGCCCCACTGGAACTAACAAGGAGGAGTAATAGCAAGGAGAGCTGCAAAAGAGACTGTTGGGAGAACAGCACACAGGGAAGGCCCAAAGCCAACGGGAGAAAAAAAATTGCTAGAGGAGATTGAAGTCTCTGATGTCTATAGGAAAACAAACATCACCTTAGCCCAACTCCCTGGCTAGATTAACATGAAGTCCCCCACTATGGTTTTATTTATCTCAATATCTGCTGCCCTATATAAAATGTCCAGCTTCCACAAAAAGTTACAAAGCATGCCAAAGGGTAAGAAAAAGTAGTTCAGTGAAACAAAACAATGATCAGATTAGATTTAGAAATAGCACAAACATTGGAAGTATCAGAAAATTTAAAATAATTATGATCGTCAACTGGGGATTTAGCTCAGTGGCACTGCACCTGCCTGGCAAGTGTAAAGTCCTGAGCTAAATTGTGGGTACCAAAAGAAAAGAAAAAATTATGATTGTTATGTTAAAGGTTTTTGTGAAAAAAAAGTCAATGTCAGGCAAAAGTAGGTAATTTCAGTTGAGATAGAACTCGGGCCGGAGATTTAGCTCAGTGGTTCCAGCACCTGCCTCGCAAGCGCAAGGTCCTGAGTTTGATCCCGGTAACCACATAGAATGCTGGGAGTGGTGACTCACGCCCACCAGCAATCAATACCACATACCACAGTGCTGGGCATGGTGGCTCACGCCTGTAATCCCAGCACTCGGGAGGTAGAGACAGGAGGATTGCTCAGTTCACGGCGGCTTGCCTGGGCTACACAGTGAGCTCAAGGCCAGCCTGAACTACAAAGCGAGACCCTGTCTCAAAAAAAAAAAAAAAAATCTTTGACCAGTACATCAGTAGACTTGAATATTTATATTGAAGAAATAGCAGAAACAAATATAAAAAGGCAAAAAGTACTGAATTGAGAACAAAATAGGATATAACTACAGATCCTGCTGCCATTAAAGGGATAATAAATATAAACTTTGTGATCATAAATTCAACATCTTAGATGAAATGGATCAATTTCTTGATAACCACAAACTACTAAAAATCAACATAAGGGCTGGAGATTTACCTCAGTGGTTCCAGTGAGCAAGCACAAGATCTCTGGTTAGATCCGGTAATCACATACAACAATACCAGGCATGGTGACTCACACCCATCAGCAATCAGTACCACATACCACAAATGCTGGGTTTGGTGGCTCAAGCCTGTAATCCCAGCACTCAGGAGGGAGAGGAAGGAGGATTGCTGAATTGGAGGCTTGCCTGGCCTACATAGTGAGCTCAGGGCCAGCCTGAACTACAAAGTGAGACCCTGTCTCAAAAATAAAAATTTAAAAAATTTAAAAATCAAAATAGAAAATCTGAATAGTTCTTTAACCATTAGAAAAAGTAACCTTATAATTAATAGATCCCCCAAAAGAAATCATCCAAATAATCTTACTGGAGAAGTCTACAAACAGCTGAAGAAGTAACACCAATTTTACATAATCTCTTCTAGAAAATAAAAGGATAGAATATTGCTTGTCATGTAATGAAGCTAATTTTGCTAGCAAACCAAATAAGGAAAGGGCAATATCAAAAAATGAAAACAAAACTGGAGCAATATTTCTCATAAGCCTACTTGCAAAAATTATTAATAAAGGGCTGGAGATTTAGCTCAGTGGTTCCAGAGCGTGCCTAGCAAGCACAAGGTTCCTGTTTCAATCCCTGGTAACCACATACAGCAATACCAAGCATGGTGGCTCACGCCCACTAGCAATCAACACCACATACCACAAATGCCAGGCTTGGTGGCTCAAGCCTATAATCCCAGCACTCGGAAGGCAGAGGCAGAGGCAGGAGGATTGCTGAGTTTGAGGCTAGCCTGAGCTACATAGTGAGTTTAGGGCCAGCCTGAACTACAAAGTGAGACCCTATCTCAAAAAGAAAAAAAATTAATAAAATCTCAGCAATTAAAAATCAGGAATATCTAAAAAGTATACAACCAAGTGGAATTTATTCATAATATTCAAGGGTGATTCAATTTTTGCAAATCAATCCATGTAAGCCATACTATCAACAGACAAAGGAGTAAAACTCGTACCCCTATGTCAGTTGGAACATCAAATATTATTAGAAATCCAGTATCCACATACAGTAAAAATTTGGAGTAGAGGGAAACTTCCTCAACTTCATAAATGACATCTACACAAAGTGTGTGTCTAACGTCCTCAGGGTGAAAGACCTGACTACTTTCTCTCACGAGATCAGGAATAAGGTAAGAGTACCCACTCTGAGTACTTTTTAAAGCATGTTTCTAGCCACAGTACCAAGGTAATAAAAGGAAATAGCCCTATGGATTGGAAAGAGGAAATAAAAGTCACTATTTACAGATTACATGATTGGCTACATAGAAAATTCTAAGAAAACAAAACAAAAATACCCTCAACTAATAAGTGAGCTCAGCAAGGTCAGGTAGTACATACTAACAATGATCACATAGAGCCTAAAGTTAAGCACTGCATCATTTATAATCATACTAGGAAAATGAAATACTTGAATATAATCTTAACATGTACAGGATTTTTCTGCTGAAAAATTAGAAAATTCTAATGAAAGCAATCAAATAAGCATGCCTTGTTCATAGTTTGGAAGATTCATAATAACAAAGATGTTAATTCTGTCCAATTTAATCTCTAGGTTTACTGTAGTTCCTGCCAAAATCATAGTAAGGTTTGTTTTGTAGACATAGGCAATCCTATTCTGAAATTTATATGAAAAAGCATATGTGTTAATGTTACAGCTAAAACAGTCTTGGAAAAGGAAAATAAAGGAGGAATCACTGTACCTGATGTTAAGGGCTACTATATAGCTCCAGCAATGAAGGCAGTATCTGGTATTATGAGGAGTAGACACATAGGTCAATGGATTACAGCAGAAAACCTAGAAATAAACCCCTTCTCCCCATCACTGGTTTTTAACAAAGGGGCAAAAAGCAACTCAAAGGAAGGGTGGCCTATTTATCAAGTGGTATTTGAGAAAGTGAACATTTATAAATGGGAAAATGAACTTCAACCTAAAACTTCACACCTTACCCCACATTATCTCAAAATAGATCATGGATTTAAATGTAAAAATGTGAAGCTATAAAATTTAGGAAAAAACTTAAAATGTGGTAGTACATGCCTGTAATCCCATCCTTTGCAGGGGTAAGGAGGATCACCATGAGTTCAAAGTCAACCTGGGCTAAATACTGAGTTTGAGCCAGCCTGAACTATATAATGAGACCCTGTCTCAAAAGCAAAACAAACTCAGGAGAAAATCTAGGGGTAGGCAAAGAGTTTCTCAGTTTGGAACCAAAAGTACAGTCCAAAAATCTAAAATTTGAGAACTGTGCCCATCAGGATTAGAAACTTTGGCTCTTTCTGTGAAAAGGCCCTGTTAAGAGGATGAAATGACAAGCTAGAGGCTTGGAGAAAATATTTCTGAACCACATATTCACCAAAGAACTAATGTCTACAGTAATATGTAAGGAACATGCAAAACTCAGCAGTCAAAAAAAAAAAATCCAGTTTGGGCCAGAGATTTAGTTCAGTGGTTCTGGCACCTGCCTCGCAAGTGCAAGGTCCTGAGTTCGATCCCCGGTAACCAAATACAATGCTGGGCGTGGTGACTCATGCCCACCAGCAATCAATACCACATACCACAGTGCCGGGCGTGGTGGCTCACGCCTGTCATCTCAGCCCTCGGGAGGCAGAGGCAGAAGGATTGCTGAGTTCGAAGCTTGCCTGGGCTACATAGTGAGCTCAGAGCCAGCCTGAACTACAAAGCGAGACCCTGTCTCAAAAAAAAAAAAAAAAAAAAGAAAGAAAGAAACTATGTGTCCATTCATAAAACACAATGGACCGCTGATACTACAACTTAGATAAATCCAAGGGGATTTATACTGAATGAAAAAAAAAAACCCAGAAAGTTACATAGTGTGATTCCCTTTATGTAACATCCTTGAAATGCCAAAATTACAGAAACTGAAAACAGAATAGAGGTCATCAGTAGTTGAGAGTATAAGGAGAGAGATGGATGACTGTGACTGATGATGGAGTTATTTTTATCTTGATTATATCAACGTCAATATCTTGCTTGTGATAAGTACTGTAGTTTACTATAGAACTGGGAAGAACTGGGTCAAAGGTACTCTAGATCTCTATGGTTTCTTAAAACTGCAAACGAACTCAGGGCCGGAAATTTAGCTCAGTGGTTCCAGCGCCTGCCTTGTAAGCGCAAGGTCCTGAGTTCAATCACTGGTAACCACATACAATGTTTGGCGTGGTGACTCACACCCACCAGCAATCAATACCACATACCACAGTGCCGGGTGTGGTGGCTCACGCCTGTAATCCCAGCACTCAGGAGGCAGAGACAGGAGAATTGCTGAGTTCCAGGCTTGC
>PVIC010015991.1:0-34488 GCA_004025085.1 Thryonomys swinderianus | reverse complement strand
CTGGTGGGTGTGAGTCACCACGCCCAGCATTGTATGTGGTTACCGGGATCGAACTCAGGACCTTGCGCTTGTGAGGCAGGCGCTGGAACCACTGAACTAACCCTCTGGCCCCAAAACAACTTTTTTTATGTGGTGTGGGAAGTCAAACCCAGGGCCTCACTTATACTAGGTAAGCACTGTATCACTGCGTTGCACACCTGGCTCAAAACAACTTAGCTTATAAAAAGTAAAAGATGTATAGGAAAATACAGCAAATTTGAAAACAGTAGCCACTCAGATAATTGCTGTTAATATTTTGTCATATTATCTTCCAGTTTTCTATTCATACTTTGCTTTTTGTTGTCATGTTGGTATACCTTTTTAATTCATTCTTCTCACAGAATATTTTAAAAATAAATAAGACTCCTAGTGGAAAATCAAGAGAGAATAGAATGGGAAATCTACCAATATACTTCTGAATAAAAATGAGGGTTTTGCTGTGTTTCTTCCTGTGTAATTTTCTACAAGTACTTATAAAAATTCAAACGCAAAGAAAAGTTAAAAGAATTGAACTGTGAATGCTACATATTCATGACCTAGATTAAATGACTGATAAAGCTTGGCACAATTTATGTGTGTATGTACACATATACACACTTGTTTTGCTAAACTGTATGAAAGTAAGTTGTAGATATAAGGCACTCTTCCTCATACTTCATTATGCACAACATAAGGATGTTATCCTATATAATAACAGTACTGTTATCATATGTAAGAAAATTAATAGTAAGTCATTTATACTATCAAGTTCAAATTAAAATTTCCTATATTGATGAGACTGGGCTAGTTTTCTTATGAAATGTTTTCATGTATGTTTAACTTGTCCCTCTATTCCCTATATTTATATACTGAAAGTTGAGACCATTGGCTTGATTATATTCATGTTAAACTTTTTGTGGAAAGCTTCATAGGTGATGCTATGTATTTAATACTGCATCACAGTAAGATGTGCACAGTGTTAGGTCGCCCCATGATTAGTTGTGCTGTTTAATTACTCAAGAGAGGTGAGATCCACCAGGTCTTAGTTTGAAAAAATTTTCCCTTTACAATTAGTAATCTGTGAGGTGTTACTCCACAGTATGTGTACATCTTAATAATTAATAACTGAAAATAATTGTTTTTATGATCTGGGGTACATACATGATTTCAGATACATGATGTAAAGAAGCAAAGTACATTGTGTTTTGTAACAGGATAATCTTTCATTCAATGATCGAATCATCTGGTAATGATTTTGAGGTTTGCTTTTTTTATAACAGCAGGTTGTACTTTCATGATTAGTCTAATTCAGGGATGGAGAACTTTGTAGAGCTTTCAGTGATAATAAACAGCCAGCTGCAGTATGCATGCCATAGGTTCGCCACCACTGGTAAAACCAGAAAACAGGAACTAACTGGAACTTTTTCTTTATTTTTCTTTTTTAAAAATTGATTTTATTGGTACATTTTTATACACATAGTATGATCACATTTAACATTGAGAATTTGTACCTGTACATAACAGATCTTGATTTTCATTTTTCCCCTTTCCCCTGCCCTCCCTACAACCTCCACTCCCTATATACATAAGTTTTGTTTCCTTTTTTCGTTTTTACTATCAAGTTTTTTCTTTCCCTTCTTTACTTTTCCCTACCCACACTTTCTCTTTTCCTTTTGCATATCTTCTTATTTCACATTATCTATCATACATTTTAGCATTCATTTATACCACCGGTTTTTCATACTAGAGAAAAGATACGTACTTACATATCTGTGTGCTTTTTATTTCACTTATGAGTATGTCCTAAAGGTATATCCATTTGTGTATAAATGATTCAAATTTTTCATTCTTTATGGCTGAGTAATATTCCATTTCATAAAAAAATCTTCTTTATCCAGTCTCCCATTGTTGAGCATTTGGGCTGTTTCCAAGAACTGGAACTTTTTTTTTTTTTTGAGACAGGTTCTCACTTTGTAGTTCAGGCTGGCCCTGAGCTCACTATGTAGCCCAGGCAAGCCTGGAACTCAGCAATCCTCCTGCCTCTGCCTCCTGAGTGCTGGGATTACAGGCGTGAGCCACCACGCCCAGCATTGTGGAGTGTGGTACTGATTGCTGGTGGGCGTGAGTCACCACGTCCAATATCATATCATTGTATGTGGTTGCCAGGGACCTTGTGCTTGCTAGGCAAGCAGTGGAACCACTGAGCTAAATCTCTGGCCCAAGAACTAGAACTTTTTCATAAACAGGTGCCAAGGCACAAAGAGCTGTAGGTTTTGTCAGTGGAGCATAGCTGTTTTATTTTTTATTTTTTGGTGCTAGCAGGGATCGAATTTGGGCCTTTGTGCTCCCAAGATAGGGGTGGTACCACTTGAGCTAAATCCCCAGCCCTTTTATTTATTTATTTATTTGTTTGTTTATTTATTTATTTATTTATTTGAGACAGGGTCTTGCTTTGTAGTTCAGGCTAGCTCTGAGCTCACTATGTAGCCCAGGCAAGCCTTGAACTCAGCAATCCTCCAGTCTCTGCCTCCCGAGTGCTGGGATTACAGGTGTGAGCCACCATACCCGGCAGCCCTTTATTTTTAATTGTGGTAAAGTACACATAAAAATTTACTCTTAACCATTTTGAAGTTCAGTATTGTTAAATACATTCACATTGTTGTGTAACCAGTCTTTGTCACTCTTTTTATCTTACAAAAACAAAACTCTAGACCTATTAAACAATAATTCCCAGTTTATTGTAGGGTGGGTAAGGGAAGGGAAAAATGAGAAATAAGTTATGTCTTCTACTGGTACAAATTCTTAATGTGGAGTATAATTGAAATGTGTATATATATATAATGTATCAATAAATTAAATTAAAAAATATTATTTTATCACTAGGAGCCCTATGCTGTTATGTGAGCTGTGATGGGAGTATTGTGCTAGTGAGTAATGCCACCACAAGGAGACTTGCAGTGGAAATACTACTTTCCCTTGTCTTTATCCTGGCTGCTTCATACCTTTGGTGTCACTCTACTATGTGGCCTTTCTGCATACCTTTTATTTTTTGTACCCGGATCAAACTCAGGACCTTGTGCTTGGAAGGCAGGTACTAGATCCACTGAGCTAAATCCTTGGCCCCTTTCAGCATATCTTACAGCTCTATGAATTAAATTGGATGATCTTTCCTTACTGACTTTCACTTCATGATTGTACTTTTCATAATAGCTTTATTAGGATAATTCACATACCATGAAATTCACCATGTTTACAGTGTACAATTTGAAGGGTTTTGGTGTATCATAGATTTATGTGTAGTCGTTATCATGTTTAAGTTTAAAATATTTTTATTAACAAAAAGAAATCTACCCTTCAGTAATCATTTCCCATTTTTCTGCAACCCTCCTGACCTAGACAACCATAGACAACTTTCTGCCTCTATAATTTGCCTGTGCTAGGTATTTCATATAAATGGGAGTCATAGTATGGCTTTTAAATAGATGCCCCCACAGTGTCAGGAGGTGGCAGGATTGGTCTAAAGTGTGATGCTGGGATTCACTCATGTAGCGTGCTGGGATTAAGGGTGCTCCATACAGTGTGTGAGTGCTACCTGCCCTAAGGGTGGGTATCTTGCATAGGGTATAAGGGACAGAAAGAAGGTCATTACTTGTCACTTGTCACTTGCATCTTGCTACTTTGCATCTTCACTACTCTGCTGCCTTCTGACCCCATGAACTTTTACTCTTCTGTGATACCCCTCTACCATGCCACCCTGCCTTGGAGCCAGTCCTCTGTGAACTGAAACCTTCACCAACTGTGAGCTAAATAAATCTTTCCTCCTGTAACATTGGATGTCAGACATTTTGTCTCAGCAATGAGAAAAGCAACTAAGAAATATGATATATAGTGTTTTGGCTTAGTCTTTAATAAACTTTTCAAGATTAATCTGTGTTGCCGGTGATTTAGCTCAGTGGTGCACTGCCTGCCTTGGAAGTGCAAGGTCATGCATTTGATCCATGGTACCACACACACACACACAAAGATGAATTTGTGTTGTAGCATATATAAGTACTTCATTTCTTTCTTTCTTTCATTCTTTTTATCTTACTGTTCTGGGGATAGAACCTGGAGCTTGTGTGTGTGCTAAGCAAGTACTCTACTACTGACTGACAGCCCCCACCTTGGTTCTTCATTGTTTAATGGTTCAATAATGATTCCACTATATGGTTATGTTACTGTGTTTGAGGGTGCTGGACTCTCCTTCTAGAGCTAGTTTCTAGATTTGTGTCCTGAACAAAGAATTGGTCAAGACAAATGGAAATGTCAATAAAGTGTTACATTTATTAAAGATAGGAAAAGAGAAACAGGCTCTGTAGAGCAACTTTGGGCCAAATAGGAAAAGAAGTATGTTCTACAGGAGAGAGTGAAAAATAATGGGGGAACATGGTGGCAAAAACTCAATGTAGGGGCCGGAGGGTTAGCTCAGTGGTTCCGGCACCTGCCTCGCATGCGCAAGGTCCTGAGTTCGATCCCCGGTAACCACATATAATACTGGGCGTGGAGACACGCCCACCAACAATCAACACTGTATACCACAATGCTGGACGTGGTGGCTCACGCCTGTTATCTCAGCACTTGGGAGGCAGAGACAAGAGGATTGCTGAGTTCGTGGTGGCTTGCCTGGGCACCATAGTGAGCTCAGGGCCAGCCTGAATTACAAAGCGAGACCCTGTCTCAAAAAGGAAAACAAAACAAAACAAAACAAAACAAAAACTCAATGTAGACCATCCTTTTTATATCTCCCATTCTTCAGGCTGACATCAGGTCTAGGCCATCCTGTCAAAAGCTGCTCAAGTTCTTGCAAGAAGTCCACATACAGAGCTTTAGGAACTCTTTCGTGCATGTATCCTGGGATTATGTAGTTAACAGGTCACGCCTGCTTCCCCAATTTTGCCACACCCTGATCGCCTCTCAATTATACCACATTTTCTATTTATTCCTTCATTGGTTATTTGGGTTGTTTTATACTTTTTGGCTGTTATGCCTAAAGCTGCTTGGGTATTTTTCCTTTAGGGAAATGTTTTCAGTTCTCTAGGGTATGTATCTAAGTATGGAATTGCTGGGTCATAGGATAATTTCATGTTTGACTTTTTCAGGAAAGGCCAAAATGTTTTCCACAATGGCTCCTCTGTTTTTACATTTCCACCAGAAGTATATAAGGGTTCCAATTTCTATACATATTCATAAAAACTGCTTTACTTTACAAAAATTACAGTCACCCAAATAGGTGTTAAATAGTATGTTATTGTGGTTATGATTTGCATTTCTCTGATGATGAGTGATGTTAAGCAACATTTCTTGTGCTTATTGGCCATTCATACATCTTCTTTGGGGCAAATGTCTTGAGATCTTTTGTCCATTTGAATTGTTTTGTCTTTTTATTGATTAATAAGAGTTCTCTATATATTCTGGATATTAGTTCCTTATGAGATGCATGATTTACAAATACTTTTTTTCTACTGTGTGGTTCGCCTTCACATTCTTTTTTTAAATTTAAAAATTTTTTTTAGTACCGAGGATCAAACTTGGGACCTTGAACTTGCCAGGCAGGTACAGTGCTGCTGAGCTACATCCTCGAGCCAATAGTGTCTTTTTAATCACAAGACTTTAATTATAATAAAGTCAAATTTCTCTCTTTCTTTTGTGTCTAATGCTGTGTCATATAATGATTTTATTTTTAGTACTGCAAGTGAATCGGGTATTTATAACTTTGAAGTGGTAGATACTGATTTGAAAGAATGACCTCTGTATTTTAGACTTGGAGTTTTTTTTGTACTTTTGAGCTCTCACCTATTTTTGTTCACTTTAAAACTTACGTCACTTTGCATTTCCTTAATGTCTGTCATTTGTGTTTTGTAGGGTGTGGTCCCAACTGCTCAGCGTGCTGCCATCGTTGTAGGAGTGGAGTTACCAGTCTATGATATTACCAAGAAGCACTTAATACTGTCAGGAATGATGGGTGACACGATTTTGACTCACTTTGTGTAAGTAGGATGGATAGGTTATGCTCATTTTATATTTCTGGTAACTTGATCATAAAAAGCCTCTTCATTGACACATCAGGTAGAACTATAATGATATATTGTGGCCTTACTCTTCTAGCCTCTCCTATTTTAAGCACTTCAGGTCTTTTGAACATTTAACAGTTTATACAGATCTCAAATGTTATAGGTGCTTGGATACTTGGGAGCAGTGTGTGTGATACAGCAGCCTACAAGATGTCTCTAGGAATTGCATTTATTTAAACAAGAGTACTAAGCACATTTGTTGTTAGCTTTGGTTGATTTCGTATAAAAAATAAACTTTTCTCAATGGGAGTCAGAAAAAATAGCGAAATTTTTGAATCTCTTAAATTTGAGCATAGGTTTGGCTGAAAACTTGCTAATCTCCTCTTACATTTTCTTTGTCATGCAGCCTTTATGATATTTTGCAACTCCAGTGCATTTGTTTTATGATTCTGTGCTTTAAAATCCTTATGTAACATATAGTTGATTCATACGACTGTCTGCTTCTCAGTTTTGTTAGTTTTAAAATTTGTCTCCTTCTGAGCCGGGTGGGGTGGCTCATGCCTGTAATCCCAGCCCTCGACAGGCAGAGGCAGAAGGATTGCTGAGTTTGAGGGTTGCCTGGGCTACATAGTGAGCGCAGGACCAGCCTGAACTACAAAGCGAGACCCTGTCTCAAAAAAAAAAAAAAAAAAAAAAAGTTATCTCCTTCAAAAAAAAAGGGCCAGAGATTTAGCTCAGTGGTTCAGGCACCTGCCTAACAAGTGCACGGTTCCTGGTTTAATCCCTGGAAACAACATTCCACAATATCAGGTGTGGTGACTCATGCCCACCAGCAATCACTACCACACACCACAGAGCTGCGTAATCACACCTGTAATCCCAGCACTTGGGAGGCAGAGGCAGGACGATTGCTGAGTCTGAGGTCTGCCTGGGCTATATAGTGAGCTCAGGGCCAGACTGAACTACAAAGCAAGACCTTGTCTCAAAAAAGAAAAAAAAAATAACAGGCCGAGTTTTGGACTGAAAACTGAAGAGGCAATCTTTGTGTGATCTCTTTAGAAAAGATTTCTTTTCTCTTTAGATTTTAATGCAAGGGCAAGTGCCAGGGTTAATCTGATGAGTCTGAGTTATTGTACTTTTATGTTTGGCCTAATTTCTACTTAAGTGGCAGAAGTTGGAAGTGGGGACAGTCTGTCTTCTTAAAGTTTATATCTTCAGTTCCAGCTTTACATGCGGCTTGGCTGGGGCTCTGGCTTCCAATCCGGTTGATGTGGTGCGAACTCGCATGATGAACCAGAGGGCAATTGTGGGGCATGTGGACCTCTATAAGGGTACTTTGGATGGCATTTTAAAGGTATGCATACTGCAGATTTGGGTTACATTTTTAGTCTTCTTTGATGTCTCAGACCTTTTTTTAGTCCTTATCTTAGTTGCCATATAGCATTCTGAAGATGAAAGAACCATTATGTGTATTTTTAGTAGCCTCTCAAAGAGTCATTCACAGGTAGAAAACTGTCCCTTTGGCAATCTGCTGATTTACGGTGGTCCTTAGTATTTACTACTCCAGTTTAAGTGCTTGGGAATATAGGATACTTTTATTAATAGCATCATGTAGAATTACGAATAGACAAAACTTAACATACCTTGCATTTTCCCACTTTAGATAAGGTAGAGACTCCATAATAGAAACCTGACACTTAAACAAAAACTAAAAACCTGGTACGTGATTGAGGGTTGTTCTGTTGTTCACAGTTTGTTTGCTTTGAAAGTTTCTGTTATGTTTGTAGGAAGCCAGCTATCATAAATGTATTATATAATTGGATGATATTACTTCTACAGAAACAAATTGTGTGAAAATATGATAGTGCTATTGTCAGTTTCATCAAATAACTGTTTATTATATGTCAGGAACTATTTTAGTAGCTGCAGAGAAATTATAGCTGTTAGAAAGGTACTACAGGTGTACAAACAGACAATCTATACAAACTGGTAAGTGATAAAATTATAGTAATGAAATTATAGCCTAATTTGGAAATTTGAAATTGGCTCTCTGTAGATGCTAGTAAATTGAATAACAATTCACATCTGTTGAGTACTTTATTATGTGTTGGGAGCTGTCCTAATGAGGCTTATATGTACATATTCGTTCATTCATTTAATCCTCACCATTACCCCATGGGCAGATGCTGAAGCACTGAGGGATTCAGTAACCTGCTCAAGGTTTCACAGCTGGTAAGTAGGAGTGCTGGAGTAGATTCAAAGCATTTGGCTTCCAGCTGACCCTCTTAACTTCTATGCTGTGATGCATTCTTCATTTTGATGGTGAGGGTTGGCTAGGTTATAAAGGGTATTGAATGTTATACTATGATGGTTGGGCTTTTAGATGTGATGACAAATATTAAAAACTGAATCAGGCCAGATTTGCATTTTCAATAGATCACTCTGGCTTTCTGGAAATGAGTTGTGTGACAATAATTCTCAGTCTTGGGTGCACACTGGTATCACTGAGGAGACTTTCATAGCTCATTTATTTACCTTAACCAATCAGCTCAGAGCCTCAGACAGGTTCAGTATTTTTAAAAGTCCCTCAGTGATTTCAATGTTCACCCACAGTTGAAGCCCACTCATCTAAGGGGATAAGCATGGAACTGTGGTTTTGAAAAATGTCTCAGAATCACGTGGAGAATTTGTAAAAATGCAGTAAGCTGTCCCCCACCTCCAGATTCAGATTCAGTAGGTCTTTGCCTTTCTAACAAGTTCCCAGGCGGTAGTAAAGCTGCTAGCCTGGCAAGTACATGTTGAGAACCATTGCTAGAGAGGGAAGCTCTGTTAGTCTAGGGAAGGCTCTTATCAGGAGTCTTGGCAGGAGGGGATGAAAGCCTGAGCTTTAGCATGATTGTAAAGTTGTAGAAGGTGGGACAAACTTCAGAATAATTTAGTTGAATAAGTCAGTAAGACTTTGTTTAGATGATATGGGGAGATATAGAGGAAGGGAATTGTTAAAGATAACTTCAGGGTTTTGAATTTGGTGACCAGCTGGTGACTCACTGACGGAGACACCACAAGATGAGGAACAGGTTTTATGGGAGACATTGTAGTGTTGGACTCTTAGTACATTGTGTACAAGGAAGAGTCAGTGGAATACATAGATATACTAGCCCTAAGTTGGGGAAATTGGTGGATATGGAAAACAGCCCAGGATCGTCAGTACACATGGTACTTGACCAAGGAGACTGGCTAAAGGAGTTCATAACCTTTTCTCTTTCTAGCAAGCTGAAGTAGTATACAACTCTTTTTCAGTAACAGTGGTTCACTGAAGCACTGATTTTCAGACCCTAGGAACATACTGGTAGTTGACCAAAGTCCCTCTTAGTGTTTCTGGCATGCATCCCCCTCCACTTGACAGTCACTGGTATAGAAGGAAGGTATAGTAATGTCCCAAGGAAAAAAATATTGAGAACTTCACGTTTAAGGATTTGCAGCTGGGGACCCCAAGAAAGACACTAAAAATTAACATTTCAAATAGACGAGGAAACGTAGGAGAAAGTGATATCAGAAGACAGGGGAATAGGGAATAATAGTTTTAAGGAGGAAGGAATGGCTATTTATTTATTTTGCTTTTTTGAGACAAGGTCTTGCTAGCTGTGTAGCCCAGGCTGCCCTCAAACTCACAATGATCCTCCTGCTTCAGCCTCTGGAGTGCTGGGAGTATAGGCATGTGCCACCACACCCAGCACTGAATGATCATTTAATGTTACTTGCTAAAGACAAATTCAGTATGTTAAGGACTGCAAGGTGTATGTTGGATTTGATATTTTCTAGGGGAGGTTTGGTAAATTGGGTTTGTAAATGCCAGCTTGCTGTGCACCAAAGATCATTTAACACATTCCCACTGGCTTGAACCACGGGTAGTACACATGTGAGTGTCCCAGTGGGTAGCTTGTACCACTGGCAGTAGAAGTGGTATAGTCATGCATGCGACAGTTATGCACATACCACCAGTTAAAGCTGCCCATCAGCAAGAGACATAATGTCATAGGTTTGCCACCACTGGTAAAACCAGAAAACAGAACTAACTGGAACTTTTTCTTTACTTTTTTAAAATTGATTTTATTGTTATATTTTATACATACAATATGACCACATTTAACATTGAGAACTTGTACCTGTACATGGCACATCTTGATTCTCATTTTTCCCCTTTCCCCTGCCCTCCCTACAACCCTCACTCCTTATATACATAGCTTTGTTTCCCTTTTTTAAACTATTGTTTTCTCTTTCCCTTCTTAACTTTCCCCTACCCACCCTCTCCCTTTTCCTTTTGCATATTTTCTTCCTATTTCACATACCTATCATACATTTTGGCATTCATTTACACCTTTGGTTTTTCATACTAGAGAAAAGATATGGTACTTACACATCTGTGTCCTATTTATATGCGAAATAAAATAATCATACCACAGTGATACATGTGCACCCATGTTTATAGCAGTTCGGTTTGTGATAGCTAAATCTTGGAAACAGCCCAAATGCCCACCAATGGGGGACTGGATAAAGGAGATGTGATTTTTCTATAAAATGGAATATTACTCCATCATAAGGAATTATACATTTGAGTCATATATAGTCAAGTGAATGTCCACTCATAAGCAAAATGAGGATGTGATTTTTAAACTGAGATGTAAATGGTGAGAAGGAGGTGGCCATATGAAAAACTTGTAGAAAAGGATTTTATAAAGACGGACTAAGTCACAAAAGCTGAGTTGGGAGTGAACTTGACATGTTTAAAGGTTAGAAAGAAGGCTCATAAGACTGGTGAGTGAAGGAGAAATTAGTAAGATGTGAAAGTGGAGAGGTTTAGTAAAACATGTAGGATCATGCAGGTTATTATGGAGAATTCACAATTAGAATGGAGTCCACCAGGAAGCCCTCTGAGAGCTTGTAGCAGGAAAGTGACATAATCTCACCTACAATTTTAAAAACCATTTTGGCTTCTAGGTAGAGATTTTAGAATAATTAGATTTGTTATGGTATTCCAGGTAAAAGTTGATTGGGTTGATTATATCTCTGAGGCCTCTCGTTATATAATAGTTTATGTTTCTAGGTTACCTATATCTAGGCTATATTTTGAATAATATTCAAGTATCAGTTTTGGCCTGAAACCTTCAGAATTTGATGAGCATCCATTGGTAGAAGCATGTTACCACTGTTTTCCCTTACTATGTTGCTATTTGTTTCTTCCAAAATTGGAATTATTTATAGTGCTCTTATTTCTAATATATTTCTAATATTTCTAATATAGTGCTAATAATTATTTCTAGTGCTCTTAAACTTAAATAAGAGATATTTGCAAGTCTAGTCTCTCATACTATTATCATGTTCAAATATATCCACTTTGTTGAATAGTAGTAAACCTCAGTCAACCAATGGAAGGGGAAAATATTTCAATATCTAACATGATGCCTAAAACATTGACATTGCTGAATAGTTCTTTGTGTGTTATATATGAATTATTCCTGCTGACTGAGTTCAACACAGACTATCACTTTATGTGATCTTTGGTATTTATAATTTGCCTCATAGTTCTTTTAACTATTTGGTCTTTATAGGGATCCCCATTGTATAAAACAGGAAACCAAAACTCTGAGCAGCTTGCAGTGTTCCTCAGAGCATTGTGTAATCCTCAGAGCATTTACATGAAATAGGCATGACATTGCACAAAATTTATAATGATGAAACCATCAGAGAAGGAGAATGACTTGTCCAACTCCTATTACCTTGTGTTCAGTTCTTCATAGCATTTATTTCTGGGTCAAATATATTATATGTATAATTCACAATTAGAATGAAATCTACCAGGAAGCCCTCTGAGAGCTTGTAGCTGGAAAGTGACATGATCTGATTTATATTTTTTTTTTGAGACAGAGTCTCGTTTTATAGTTCAGGCTGGCCCTGAGCTCACTATGTAGCCCAGGCAAACCTTGAACTCAGCAATTGTCCTGCCTCTGCCTCCCAAGTGCTGGGATGAGAGGCATGACCCACCATGCCTAGCACTGTGTTATGTGGTACTGATTACTGGTGGGTGTGAGTTTTTTTGAGAATTTTAAAAATCATTCTGGGGGTCAGGGATTTAGTTCAGTGGTTCCAGCATCTGCCTGGCAAGCAGAGGAACCAAATTTGATTTCCCCGTACCACATATCACAGTGCTGGGTGTGGTGGTTCACACCTGTAATCCCAGCACTCAGGAGGCAGAGGCAGGAGGATTGCTGAGTTTGAGGCGAGTCTGAGCTACATAGCGAGCTCAGGGCCAGCCTGAACTACAAAGCGAGACCCTGTCTCAAAAAAAAAAAATCATTCTGGCTTCTAGATAAAGATTTTAGAACAATTAATGAGTTTATTGCGGTACTTCAGGTAAGAGGTGGATGGGACTGCTTTGTATTTCTGAAGTCCCTTGTTTAACAGTTTATGATTCTAGGAAACACACAGTATTTGCTTGTCAGCCACTGTAGTGTATTGTGTGGGGACAGGGACTATATAAATGATCTATTCTGTAACATATTACCCCCAAACTCAGTGCCTTAAAACAGCCAATTGTTATTATTTTGCAGTTACTGTAGGTCAGGAATTAAGAAGTGGCTTGGTTGAATGATTCTAGCTAAAGATCTATCATGAATTTGTAACCCATGTGTCTGCTAGGACTGAAGGCTTGACTAGGTCTAGGTTATCTGCTTTAAAGATACTACGTGGCTATTGGCTGGAGGCTTCAATACCTTACCAAGCAAGCTTCTCTTCATGGTATGGCAGCTGGTTTCCTCCAGAGTGAATGATCCAAGAGAGAACTAGATATATGCTTCATAATATATAAAATATCTTTTATAACCTAGCAATGATATATGTTCATAGCTGCCTTATTCCATTGGTGGACTAATTTTGATATGTTATACAGTATGCTACACAGGGGCATGAATAACTGGTGGCCATCTTGGGGACTGGCTACTACAGGCACTCTGTCTTGTTTACTGTTTTAGCCCCACCATGAAAAGGAGTGCCTCGCATATTGTGGGTGCTCAGTAAATATTTTTTTCCTTTTTCTGCTTTTTTAAAAAACAATTTAATTTGTTATTATATATACACATCACAATTACACTCCACATTGAGAATTTGTACCAGTATATGACATAACTTAATTCTCATTTTTTTCCTTCCCCTACCCACCCTATAACACCCTGCCCCATATACACAAGCTTTGTTTCCTTTTTTTAACCATCAGTTTTTTCTTTCCCCTCATTATTTACCCCTAAACCCCATTGTCCTTTGAATATTTACTATTTCACAATATGATCATGCATTCCAGAACACATTTACAACTTCAGTTTCTCATTTGTTGAATAATTGAGTAGATAGATTTAGACTACATATAAATTCAGGGTATATCTTAGCAAAATGAGCATTCATAGAGCCTTAAGTTACTCAAATAGAGTGAAAGATGGTTGTTAAATGTAAAGAGAAAGGGTTCACTTTGTTTTTGGTTGTCTTTGCCTCAGATGTGGAAACATGAGGGCTTTTTTGCACTCTATAAAGGATTTTGGCCAAACTGGCTTCGACTTGGACCCTGGAACATCATTGTATCCTTTTAGGACAATACAAATGTTTCAAGATCTCAGGTAATTTCAGATTATGAGAAGAAAAATTTGATTATAAAAGCCTTTAAACAACTAAGAAACTATCCCATTGGTGACTATTGAGGATGGAAGTAAATAAACAGCAAGAGGAAGGGGAGGGAGATGAAGGGAGAGGGGAAAGGGATGAAAAAGGAATTTGGATATGTTATGTCCATGTACCAGTCCCCCCGGGAGTGTAATCATTATGTACTATAAACAAGTACTAATAAAAAGAGGATTGAGGACATAGCTTAGTGTGAAGGTCCCAATTCCCAATATCTGCCCCACTTGCCCTAAAAAAAAAAGCAAAAGAAAGAAAACCTGATAGATGCACTCCTGGGTCAGTCTCCCTTCTTTAACTGTATTTGAGTGTCTCCAATGTGCAGAGCCGTGTAATGGATACTGTGGGTAGTACTGTATGTACATTGGTGAGTACAACAGGTTTGAAATTGATTCCCTTCCTCTTGGGGTTTGTATGTGGCTAGAGATGACACCTCTTTCCCAAACCTTTTGGAATTGGTCTAAATACCCAACATGTAGCAATTACTCAAGCACTGAATTATGTTATCATGGATGTTCCTGGAAATTGTATGTTTGCTCACACTGAAAACTATTAGTTTTACCATTTATATTACTGATAATTACCATAGCGGGCACATAGTAGGCACTCAGCACATTCAATTTGACAAGTGTTTTTAAAAGACTTTCAAGTTAATGAAACAGAGTACCATAGACTAAATACCTTAATTTAAGAGAATGTAATGTATAATTTAGAACAGGGTTTGCCTTTCAGTAGAAATTCAGACATTTTTCCATGACTTTCTCTTCAGTTTTTTATTACATATGAGCAGCTCAAGAGGCTTCAAATCTAAGAACTGGATATATGAGAGCCCAGCTTGGCCAGCCTTTCTACTGTTTTTCTTTATCCTTTGTTCGTGTTCTAATGTATTTTGACAAAGTTGTGTCTATCGAACCAGTGGTCTCCCAACTCCTCCTGACTTAGGAACAATAGGATGGTTCAGTGTTGCTCGTGCATTTGTGTTTACCATGTTAACATTTCCCTGAGAGGAAGTGTTAACATTGAAACTCTGGTGCCAGATTGGTATCTTCTGTGAAGATGGATACTGATGGGTAACATTCAAAATGGCCTTTTTCCAAATGTGGGTTTAATGTGCTTGGTTGGCCTCAGATCTGAGTAAGGGCAGAAGATATAGGCTGGGACAGTTATGAAATGTATGTTACAGACCTTGGTTCTCATTAAAGTATTTATTGGCAGAATCATTTTGACTTTGTCCTTATTTACTATCTCCCCTTTTGCCAGATCTTTCCAAATTACATTCTCCCAAAAGTGATAAAGAGAAGGTGACTGTGAAGTTGACCCTAGTCTCTGAAAGTATCTTTTGGGGATAGAATAGTTGCATTGTGCTTTCCCACTGCCATTTACCATCATGACCCTCACTTCTAAACATCAGGCAAGTGGTTCTTTCCTAAGCACAAATAAAGAAGCAACTGGCTCATTTGAAAGTTTCTGCAGATAAAATGGTAAGAGCCAGATGAAAGGTTCTGATTACTTTCTTGTACTAGAATAGGTACTAAATTTTGATGGAATGAATATTTTAGGTCTTCATCTTTATCCATTCATTTGTTTGTTCATTTATTATTCATTGTTCATTGTTTCCTAGGTGCTAGAGTATTAAAATGCATAAAACAAGCCTGAGTGTGGTGGCACACACCTGCAGTCCCAACAAGTGGGAGGGTGAGGCGGGAGGATGCCACAAGTTTGAGGCCAGACTGGGCTGCATGGCGACACCCTGTCTCAAAAAAAGACCCCCCAGGGCTGGAGATTTAGCTCAGTGGTTCCAGTGGCTGCCTAGCAAGCACAAGGTCCCTGATTCGATCCAGTAACCACATACAACAATACTGGGCGTGGTGACTCATGCCCATCAGCAATCAGTACCACATACCACAATGCCAGGTGTGGTGGTTTATGCCTGTAATCCTAGCACTCGGGAGGCAGAGGCAGGATGTGCCGAGTTCGAGGCTTGCCTGGGCTACATAATGAGCTCAAGGCCAGCCTGAACTACTACAAAGTGAGACCCTGTCTAAAAAAAAAAAAAAGACCACAAAATGCATAAAACAGTGTCTATTTTCAGGCTGACATTATAGTGAGGGAACAGATATGTAAGTAAATTATTACAGTGCATTTTAAATACTGTGTGAGAGATAAAATGCTTTTGGAGCAGAGAGGAGAAACAGCCTTCTCTAGAGAACCTGCCAAAACTTCATAGCAGAGGTGACACTTGTGCCAAGGTGAGGGAAGAATGGATGTTACATACATAAGGTGTTGCTCACTTTGACAAATGTTTAACAGCATGCATATCTTTAGAGAATCATATAGAATGGTTTCATTGCCCTAAGAATCCTCTACACTTCTATTTGTTCCTTTCTCCCTCATAACCTCTGGCAAGCACTGACTCTTTTTCTGTCTGGTTTTATCATTTCCATAGTGTCATATAGCTGGAATCCTGTAGCAGCCATTTCAAATTGGCTCCTTTTGCTTAATTATGGGCACTTAAGATTCTTCCATGTCTTCTCATGGCTTGGTACCTCATTTCATTTTATCTCTGAATTAACTATCTGCATGTACCACATTTTATTTATCCATTCCTCTACCAGAGGGCAGCTCGGTTGCCTCCAAGTTTGGGCAAGTAATTCTGGTGGTTTTTTTGTGGTTTTGTTTGTTTTAAATTGATTTTATTGGTACATTTTGTATGTACAATATGATCACATTTAACACGGACAGTTATATTTTTTTTGCATGTGCAAGTGACAAAGGAAACAATTATTTCAGCATCTGAATCCTGTCTCCTTGCTGTTTCAACAACCTTCATTAGTCTTTCAGAATCTTCCTCCAAGTTAGAAGATTTCTCAATTAACTGGCACGAGTAGAGAGAGGTAACTTGATTCAATGAAGTTTATGTGTACCTATGGTGTTACAATGCAATGTGACAAAATGATCTCTAGCATCGACCAATTCTAATCCTACAAAATAAGCTATTCCATCTCTGGCAAGAGGGAAATATCTTTCAGAAATAAAAGCTATCAGTTCTCTTTGTTTTTAATGAAGACTGACCTACTGTTTATATATTCAGAAATTTTTTAATTGAATTCTTTATTGGTACATTTTATACACAACTCACAATGTTTTTTTCATTTATTTGGGTTTTTTTGTTGCTGTGGATTGAACTTGGGATCTTGCGTTTGTGAGGTAGCCGCCAGAACCACTAAGCTAAATCCCTGGGCTGGGGAAGTAGTTCTGAATAGAGATGCTATAAACATTTGTGTGCAAATTGTTGTGTTGACAAAAGTTTGGGACTAATTTAGATGAATGCTAAGGAGCATAGTTGCTGGATGGTAAGATAAGAGTATGTTTACTTTTACGATAAACTGCCAAACCATCTCCCAAGTACAATTTTGTATTCCCAGAAGGAAAGAACAAGAAATTCCTGTTGTTCCATGTCTTTTCTATCTTTTGGTGTTGTCATTGTTGTTGGATTTTGCCCCTTCTGGTAGTTGTGTAGTGGTATCTCATTGTTTATATTTATTCCTAAGTACTTACTACTTGTATCAAATATCCTATTCAACACCAAATGGAGAAGAAAAAGATGAACTGTTTTTCCCAGTGATAGAGCCTAAAAAATAGTTTCTTAGAGTTCATTTACATTGGAATTTGGCTATTGTTTGCCTCAACTTAAATGTTAAATCTTGTGATTTCCTTTCCCTTTCTCTAAATAACTTTCCTCATAATTTTATATACCTACCATGTGTCACAGTTGATAACTATGTATTGTATTTGTGTGATTATTTCTTTAATGCTATGTACTATCAGTCTGTAAGCTTGATAAAGACAGGAATTATATTGTTCACTGCTGGGATCCTAGTGCCTAGCATAGTTACATGTGCTCAGTGGTCCATGATTTTGGAAGAGATGACCATGTTTGTGTTTGTGTAGGAAAGATGGTCATGGGCATGTTTTGTTACCTGATATAGAGTTTATAAATAAAAGCAAAATTTTGCCAAGCTCTTTTGTCTGTGAACCAAATTGTTTGCAAACAAAAACATTCATGAACCAAGGCACCACTGTATTTGTTACATGAATTAAAATTGATTTGTAGCCAAAGGATTGGATAAATTGCCTAGAAAGATAAAGGTTCAGCAAATATTGTGGGATTTAAATTGAATTAAATTTAAATTACTAGATAGGTGATTGTGTGATAAGGAGTACATCAAGCTTAAGCTATGAGCAGGGCAGTATTGCCATGGCTGGATATACAGTATATGCATCCATATGCCATCCAGTATTGCTATGGCTTTACATACTGCATATGCACTCTTATGTACATTGGATGACTTCCAAATGCATACTCCCAGCCTACTCCTCTTCCCTAAACTCTGTACTTGTGTGCTCTGCTGCTGACTCCTTATCTCTGTTAAATTTTAATAGGCACACCAAACTTAACATGGACTAAACAAACTTCTTGCCCCTTAAAAATCCTTTCAGTCTAGGTTTAGGCCTTGAAGTAATCCTTACCTCTGTTCTATCTCTCACAACCCACATCCTGTTTCCTAGCAAGTCATATTTGAAGGAATGAAATGATGATCAAAATCTATAGGCTGAAAAAGAAAGTCTGTAGGCTAGAAATTGAAAAAACTCTCAGCTGTCCTTTTTGTGGAGAGACTGGGTAGAGATAAGTCCCATGATAGTAGTTAAGCTTGGCATTGGCAGGACATGCCTTTACTGCCAGTTACTCAGGAGGTTGGGGTGTAGGATTACTTGAGCCTCAGAGTTGGAGGCTAGCCTGGGCAACTTAGTGAGGCCCTTTCTCAGGAAAAACAAAAACAAATAATAGCTATTAATCATATGGCTCTTATTAGGTCTCAGGCACTGTTCTAAGGGTATTATGTTTATAAAACTGTCTGAATCCTTACTACCCATCCTGAAGAGGTAGGTACTCTTCTAGTTTCTCAGATGAGAAGGTAAGGCACAGAAAGGTGGAATGATTTGCCTTTAGAAAGTGGCAGTCTGCTCTGTGAGCCCATGTGTGAGATCGCAGTGCTGGAGGTGGGCTAACTGACCTTGTCCTGAATCACTAACAGTTATAGTAGGTGAACACTAAAGAATATTGTCTTCATTAATTCCCTTATCATTATAGCACCCGAGAGAAAGAAGGTCAGTAGTTTTTGTCATTGTTTGACCCATACTTGTAATACTGGATTTAGATTCTTTTCCTGGTGACCTGTGACTGTGAATATATTATTTAACTATTCTCTGCTTTCTACTGCTTCCTTCTTGTTCCTTTGTTGGCCTTTTCTTTCTCTGTGACCTCCTCCATCACCACCCACCCTTCTTCCTCCAGTCTAAGTGAGAACTGTTCGCTAGGGATAGTACCCCAAGGTTCAGAAAGAAGTTGTTGCTGTCAGTGACAGCACATTAGAGCCACAGGGACTTTTTCCTTTTGGACATTAGACCTGCGATACAGATTCCACTAGCTTGAAATTTAGCAATTTGAACTTGTGGCCTTCTTGTTTCCAATGCCAAGAATATTTTCACTTTAAGCAAACTTTTAGGACAAATGATTAAACTAGTGAGAACCTGACTGTAAATAACTTTTGTATTCGCTGTGGCATATCACTAATGGCTTTTTTTTTTAGCCTAGTCCAGTGGGATATTGCATTTAATTTAAAGTCATGAAATTGCTTCCTTTTAGTCAGATATTTTCAGTCACTGCAGTTAGAAAGGCCATTCTTCAGTAATCTTAATTCCTAAAATTTCATTGCAAAGGGTATTTCTGCTTTTTCTACACAGTGTCTCAGCATCATAATCCAATTATAGTTTGAGCTGTGGCTCACTCAGCATAAATGCTCTTCTTGCATCCTTATCTCCCCCATGTGGTAAGTCAGAAAAACAATTTAATGAATTTGTTGTATACACATATTAAAAAACAGTGAGTTGGTTGTATACACGTACTAAAGGACCTCGTAGTGTTAAAGTAGTGGTTGGAATTTTGTACAAGAAATGTTCGGATTGTGAGTGTGTTTTTTTAACCTTTGAAATAACATCTGAGCCATTCAGCCATTGTTTCTTGGTTTCTGTATCTCAGCTCCTCTTCCCTCTTTCAGTACTAAGAAATGAACTCAGGGAGCACTGAACTGTATGTAGCCCCAGCTCTTACTTCGTTTTCAGATGAGGTCTGACAAAGTTGCCCAGGCTGACCTCAAACTTGGGATTCTTCTGCCTCGGCCTCTGGAGTAGCTAGGATTTCACTTAAAAAATAAACAAAATTTCTGAGATGATATGACACCTGTTTGACTTTCTCTAGAAAGTGTTTTGAATGTTTTGAGTAGTTCAATGGACAAATCTGTAAAAATACCATGAGTGGTAAAAGCACGTTGAACCAGTTTCATAAGACAGTATAGTATTTTACTAGGCCTGTGTTATCTCAGTGTGTTTATCAGTTATTATTGCCTTAATACCAATACAGTTGAGACAGCTGAAACTGATAAAGATTTATTATGGTAAAACCATGAAAAAAGAAATGGGAAATATGAATTAATCATGGAACTGTTGGGCAACATACCAAATAAAATAAACCTAAACAGATGCAGAGACCTCAAGCTTTTGCCCCTCCATGGTGATCTTAGTTCTTCCAGCGCTCAGAAGAAAATGAATGTCGCCTGTCCCATTATGTAGAAGGGGTTCCAGAAGAAACAGGAACTGCTCTGTACATTAAATCAGGCTCTCAGGCCCTTAGCAGCTGCGTTGGTCCTTTCTAGGGTTTTTCGTGAGAGAGCTCTTTGAGCCCGGTGGCTGATTATCACTGTAACAGCTTGTGAATCCAGTGAACATATGGCTGGGCAGTAGCATGTTAAGCAGTTGTGCACTTTACCCTGCCACGGTTGATCCATTAGGCTGAATACGTCTTCTGTTCAGCAAACTGCAGGACTATGGCTTGACGGCCTCAGCTGTATCAAGAACTGTCTCCCAACTCCATGTGTAAATGTTTGACTGTCATGCCTACTCAGCATTTTCTGAGAATACCTCAGAAAATTTAGTGTGGAAACACTGAAATTGCTATCTGGACATCACACAGTGCTGAAATAATGATGTAATTGCACCATGAGGTGTTTCTCAAGAGCTCATTTGGAGTTTTTAGCAGGGAAGTGCAGCTACTCAAATATACCTGTGTAAAGAGTGGGCCTTTATCAGAGAAGGTCCTCTTCAGTCTAGGATGTGGCTTCAGGAAGGATGTAGGTAGAACCGTGAGGGAGGAAGGGGACACCCACCTAGCCAGCAAGGTCAGCTGAATCAGCTGGCCATCAGCAGTGTGACAGTCATTGCAGCCAGATCCCCCTCACATCCACAGCATGAGGTGCTTTCTTAAACTGCTGTGTTCTCTTAGTCCAGATTTCTGAATTTTTAGGAGACAAAACAATGACAATAGCAATAGGGCATATCAAAGGTTACCTTTTGTTAAAACAGCCAATTAACTCCCTTCATATGGTTTGTCCTTTCAGGAATTCAAATGCTTTTGTTTCTTGGAGGTATTTACTTCAGTGTAGTCTGTTCATTTATGGTTCATTTGTGATTTATCAGACATCTTGGAAACATTAGACTTCAGGAAATGTCAGCAAAAGACAAAATCAAAATTCTTATAAATGTTTAATTGCCCTTCATGTAGTAATACTGCTTTGGAGAATTTATCCTTAAGAAGCTCGACAGAGACATGTCAAAGATTTATACAAAAGGTACTATGGTGGTGTTATAACAACGCGAACTTGGAAATAACCTAAGTTTTATCACAACCATAGAGAAATTGTTAAGATATTACATATTTGTTGAAAAAACACAACCAATACAAGTTATGCTTCTGAAGAAGACTTAATGACATAAGACAACATGCATAGCATAATGTTAAGCATAAAAAGGATGAAGGAGAATAACTGGTTGTTTCCACTCTAATTATAGGTATCTTCATAATTTTCCATATTTTCAAAATATTCTAGAATGAGTAAACCTTGTTTTTAAAATCATAAAGGAATAATAAACACCATTCATACATTAATGTGTATCTCTAAAAGAGATGCTATTAAAGGTAGGGCAGTTTTAGCACCTCGCCCTCAAATACTTGTGGGGTAGGTAGATGGACAAATGATTAAATAAATGAATGGTAGTTGACATTTGTAGGTAACCACCCTTGCTTTATAAGACTGAAGAAATAAGGATCCAGTAATTAAAAGGAAGATTCCAGACCTATCAGCAGTTTTTGTATGAAAGATACTGAAGGAGTCATAAAATTGAGTGTCTTGTGATAGACAAAGAATTATGGTTGGTGCTTGAGTCCATTGCCACTCTTGGTCCAGGTATCGACACCATGTTTCCTCTTACTCTGTGTGTGTCCTTGCAGTATCTCTCAGGCCTGCTCTTTTCCTTAGCCTCTATTCAGTTTGGCCAGAGGCTGAGCTTGGTGAGAATTAAATCAAGTTCACTTCCCACTTGCACCAGCTAGTACTAGTTCATCTAAGGAAAAGTTTTCCCAACACCAACTGGCTGGCCAACTCCCAGAGGTGGGCTTATTGACCATGCAGTAGAGTGTTGATAGGTCAAGGAAACCTGCCTCTAACACTTGTAAAACTATTCAAAACACTCCCTTGTACAGGAATGACGTGTTCTTATGTTCTTACGAGTGGTCCTGAAACAGCGGTGTAATATGCATAACTTTTGCTACCTAAGGATTTGATATATAACAGCATTGTCTCAGTTTTTGTAACAAATCCATGATAAGTTGCTCGTGGAAACTAAATGGAACTGATTGACCTATACTGTATCCTATGAAGTCTTAATATCATGGATATTTTGATCAATTGCTAAAAAGAATCTGGCTTCTTTGCAAGTCTGTCAGAAGACACACTGGATGTATGAATGAATCCTCTCCAGCACATTCCCTCATCCGTGAAGGAGTATACGTCAAAGAGAGCCATTAAACTTTTGCATAGCATTCTGTATCTCTGCTCTTGACAGCTTATTAAACTGTTCTTTGTTGTGGTTACACTCAAACCCAAGTATATGATACTGGTGCTAGTGCCTTATTTGTGTCTGCTCTGTCTTGACACTGCTGAGGTATTCGATTGACTACTTTTTTTTTTACTGGTTACTTCTTATTACTCATCCTGTAAAACTTACTCAGGTGTTGAGTAATTCGGTGTTCTGAGTCATGTTGTGTTTGTCTTGTGGATCATAATATCTGAATATGACAGACCCCTGCTGACTGTTTTATTTAGGGTTTTTAAGGAAGAAAACTAAAACTCTCTGGATACACAGAGTTCTCTATAGTTTACTAGGTGTTTTTACATACATTACCAATAATAAGGTAGTCATTCTCACCCAATTTAACAGGAGAGGAATTTAGTTTTGAAAATATAAATAAGTGAATCATGATTTCCACACTTAACTGTTGGACTTCAAAGTCTGATTTTTCTGCTGCACATACTGACTCAGGGATAGCAGCATTTTTCAGTCAGATCAAACCTAATACATTTTTTTACTTAGCCACTCCTTTTCTCCTCTAGCATTAAAAATGTTAAAGATTTAATTGTAATTTGAGAAATAATTGTACATATTTATGGGTACAATGTGATTTTTGATACATGTAGAATGATTAAATCAGGCCAAGTAAGTAAGCTCCATTACACTTTGCTTGTGTTACCATAGCAAGATGATTCTTTGTTGCAAGGCCAGGAGTTAAGCTTTGAATCATCAACAAGGAGGGCATTACTTTGAGCCTGCTTTCAATTTCATCCAAAATTCAGTTATTATTTGTATTTGACCTAGTTCCCAGTAACTCACAGCCCGATCCAAGACTGTGCTAGCGTTAACTATTATTTTCTGGATTCTCAGCATTTAAAGGTCTACTGGGTTTCATCATCTACTCAAGGGCCCAAAACCACTTTAGTTATAGGGACATAAAAGCTTGCGATGGTGAAAACAAACAAGTTTGCTATGGTGAAAAACAACTTCCCAAAGGAGGGATAGTGCACAGAACAGGCGAGTGAGAAACAGGATATTAGAGAGTAAAGATAGGGAGAAGGGCATTTTCAAGAGTAAGAAACTCAAAGGGTTAACATTATCTCCTGAATGGATGATGAAAGAAAGCTCAGAGATAATCTAAGACTAAAGGAGAATCCGGAAAACCAAAGTTCAAAGCATCATGCAAATTTGGGAGCAAATGGTATAACTCGTAGTTCTGAGTAGCAAAGTCTGGTCCAGTCTGAAGAGCTTGGCGATTCTTGCCCTGGTGTCCACCTCTTTTCCCTCTTTATTCCCTTTCAGTGTCTCAGGATATGTGAGTTAGCACTGTCCTCACCAAGTAGCTACAAGTGACATACAAAGCAACTGAAGGGAAGAGACACAAGATAGGAGAAAAATATGGTGAACTAGGAGTGCAATAGCAGAAATATTTATAAAATGGGCTATTCTCCCCCAAAAAAGAGCCCTCACTATTTTGAATCCCTGAGCCCATGAGGTATGGGAAAAGACAAGCTTTAGACTCTGACTCTATAGGAAATCCCTGATTCACATTAGGGAAAGCAGAAGGTAGAGAAACTCACATTAAAAATGATTTTTTGGTAGTAAATAATTATAATGTACAGCTACAAAGAAAATAAGTTCTCTAGTGCTGTACTGTCTAGTATGGGACCAACTAGCTATATATGGCTATTGAGCTTTTGAAGTATGGTTAATTTAAATTGAGAGGTTCTGTAAGAGTAAAATACACAGCAGATTTCAAAGTATGAAAAAAGTAGTAATTTTTAATATTGATTACATGTTGAAGTGGTAGTAGTTTGTATATATTAGGTTAAGTAAAGCATTAATCTTCAGTGGGTTGGAAATGTTAATTACTCTGATTAGATCAGTGCATATTACACATCTGTATTGAACCAGCACTCTGTACCCTTCTATATGAACAATTAAAATTATTGAAAATTAAAGCCTGGGGATAAAAACACTAATTTTCACCTATTTCCTTTTTAACATGGCTACTAGGGCATTAAAAGTTTTGTATGTAGCTTCTATTATATTTCTGTTGGCCAGTATTGCTCTGGTATATTAAAAATGTAGGATTAGAAGCCAGGTGTAATGTCTTATGACTCTAATCCCAGCATTTGGGAGGCTGAAACAGGATTGGGAGTTTAAAACTAGCCTGGGTTACATGGCAAATTGAAGGCCAGCTTGGGTCCCTTTGTGAAAACACATACAAACACACACACACACACACACACACACACAATTTTCTTAGCAGTACTTTTCTTTATGCATACCTGTTCAAGAGACAGGTTTGCTTTTAAAATAAGGACAGAGAGGAGTGGAGACTTGCAAATAGAGAAACTGATTATAGAAGAAAATCAGGACCCTGCCTCAGTTTCCCCTGGTTCTGAGGTGGGGGGTTGGAGAGGTGGGGTGATGAATTGCCCCAGGCAAGTTCTCTCCTGCCCCTAGCCCCATCTCTGGTTGGGGCCCAAAGTAGGGAACCCAAAGGCACATCAAAACTTCTCCTTCCTTACCATCTCAGCCATCGAGCTCCGAGCGGAAGATAGTGATGATGTGACAGGAACTTCCCCTGGGCCTCTCTTGAGCCCCATTCCTGGCTGAGAAGAGAAGGAGGAATGACGTGAGCCCCTTCTTCATGCCCAGGGCCATGTGGCAGAGCTGCTGCTGCACCTCCTTCTGCCGGTAGGCATAGATGAGTGGGTTGAGCAGGGAGTTGCCTACACCAAGCAGCCACAGGTACTTCTCCAGCACTGGATAGAGGTTGCACTCCTGGCAGGCCACCTGCACAATGCTGGTGATAAGGAACGGGGACCAGGATAGAGTGAAGCTCCCAATGAGAACAGACACAGTGCGGACAGCCTTGAAGTCGCTGGGAGACCGTGAGGGCCGGTAAGCTCCAAGCATGGTTCCTGCATGTTCCATCTTTCGGATCTGCTGTGTATGCATGGACGCAATCTTGAGCATGTCACAGTAGAAGAAGACAAAGAGGAGCATGGCTGGGAAGAAACCAGCGCAGGAAAGGATCAGCACAAATCTCGGGTGAACTACAGCAAAGAAAGTACAGACCCTGTCGTAGGTGGTTTGCTGAAACATGGAGACTCCGAGTGGGAGGAAGCCGATGAAGTAAGACAGCAACCACAGCCCAGCGAGGCAGGCTCCAGCCACAAGCCCACTCATGATCTGGACATAGCGAAGAGGCTGCTTAATGGCGAGGTATCTGTCCAAGGCAATCAGCATGACCGTGAGCACAGAGGCGGCTGCGGAAGAAGTGACAAATGCCATCTGAAGGCTGCACAGGGTCTTCTGTGTGAGCTGAGCAGAGCCAAAGAGCTGTTCTGTGATGAGACCCGAGATAGCCACGCCGATTAAGATGTCAGCCACAGCCAGATTCAAGGTGAAGCAGAGACCAACATCATTCTTGTGGATTGACAACAGCACAGCCATGGCCACTAGTGCATTCACAGCGATGATAAGGGAGGCCAGGACAGCAAGGATCACTCCAAACGAGTAAGATGACTCCATGGCTTGAAGTGGGAGGACTTCCACTTACCAGGTCATGCTGAGTCTCCAGTTCAAATTCTGGGCTGTGTGGTTCAGAGCTGTGGTATAGTTCTGGGCATCACTGGCAGTCCAGGCTGGCAGCTTGTGATCTTTGGGATCCTGATGGCATTAGGAATCACCCTGTCTGTTTTAGTCCTCAGCCTCCTGTGTCTCCAACTTTCTGAAGTCAGAATCCTACTGCAGACTTTCCCCTGGGCCCTGAGCTAGTCCCTCCCCCTCCAACAACAAGTTACTAGACAACTCCTAAGTACCCAGCACATGCTGTCTCCAGGCCCTTCTCCTTTTATCGGTGCCTCAGGGCTTCAGAGGCATGGGAGCATTCAAAAGCGTGCCTGTCTGAAAGAAGATATAATTGACTAATCACACTTTTCCTTCCTCCATAGCTTGGTATTAAATTTCCACTTCTTTTATTCCTAATCCTCAAGTGTCAGTTTAATAACTCATCTAGCCTAATTAAGCATTTGCCTAATAAATAATCCTCAGTTACTATTATAACTGCTTTTAATCAAGCAAGATGATCATAATCAGTTGAAGTGGGAAATGAGGACAAATGAGCTCTTTGAGGGGTGCAGCATCAGCATCCTTCAAGTGTATTGCCACACATTTAAGCTGTTTCTTTTTATTTTGCAGCACTGAGGATTAAACCCAAGGCTTTCACACTGAGCTACATCCCCAGCCATTTTTTATTATTTTCAAATAGGGTCTCACTAAGTTGTCCAAGTGGTGTTGCACCTTGTGATCCTTCTGCTTTAGCCTCCCAGAGGGCTGGCATTCAGAAGTGTGGCCAACCCACCCTACTCCCAAGCTTTCTTTAGACCTGTTTTTATGTGTCTAGGAGTGTGGATTTGGAACTTACTGAGTTTCTTTAATTAATACTTCCCATCAAACTTGAGAACTTTTACGCCACTGTTTCTTCAAAAGTTAAGTTGATCTTTAATTGTTTTTTGGTGGGCGGTTGGTACTGGGGGGTTGAACCTGGGACCTTGGCACTGAGCTATATTCTTATATCCTCCTTTATTAAAACTTTGAGATAGGATTGTGTGAAATTGGCCAGGATGAGGTCAAATTGATCCTCCCAGAGTACTAGGATTATAGCAGATACCACCACGTCTGGTTTAAACTGTTTCTTGTCTTTTTCTCTCTAGCATCTCAAGTACCAATTCTCTCAAATAGAATATGTTGGTACTTTGTTTCTTATCTGTTGGAACTCAATTCATTGAGGATGCAGAAGGACAGGAAAGACTGAGCAAGGAATTGAAAGCTCACTGCCCATCAAGCTACTGTCTCTTGCATATATTCCTTGGAAGTGTTTCTACACCATGGTGGACTGTATCTCTGGTCACTGAGTAGTGGCTTGCAGGCTTGCCTTTCTTCATCCTGTAGGCCCAAGATTCCCTATGAGCCGAGGAGGAGGTGAGCTTCACTCAGGAAAGTATGTGCTCAGCGTTTGACAGTGGAATTTTCCAGGGATAGAGCTTGTGCAGGTTAGGCCAAAGGGTTACTGCTGAGTCAGGTGAGATGAGTACAGGGGAGGCAGCTGTGGAATTGACTCCAATTTAGGTCATATATCCATTTGCTCGTGTGCATTAGAACTAACCTTTTGCCTTCTGCTTTCATCTTGGATACCAAGAAGAGAGCGGTGGGGAGAAGAATGGTTAGAAGCTTATTTACTTAGTTCAGGTGAGAGCACAAATGGGGAGATTAGTGTTTTAAATGATAGAGTGGAGAGCAAGGTACAGAGCTGGAGGCAAACAGTATTATATTCCAGGATGTTCTGATGGTCAGAGAGGACCTTTGGCACATGTCTCTCCAACAAAGGCTCAAAAAAGCTAGAGTGTAGGGATTCACTATGCTAGATGCCTGTCTGAGAACGGGTTTTTTTTTGGGACATGCCTTTAAGAGGGTAATTCAGTTGTTTAGCACCTGGTCTAATTTTATACCTGGACTTAAGGTGTGTTTTCGTTTCTCCAGTTTTTTACTCCATGCACTGCCCTTTTCAAGCCCATGTTCAAACTTGCAACAGCATTAATATCACCTGCAGTTCTTATTAAAACCCACCTTTATAGGCCCTGTCCCAGAGTTTCAGGTTCAATACATCTTCGTGGACCTGTGTTAGAATCTGCATTTCTAACAACTTTCCAGCTGCTGTTGCTTTTGCTGCTGATGCGGCTGCCGCTAAAAGACCAGCTGGCTTCTTAACCTAAGGCATGCATCACAGTATCAGTCAGTTCCAAGTATGTATTCTGATGTTTGGGTTACACACCAAGTGATAATAATGTAATTAGCCTGAGGGTGACCTGTGCCCCTGGAGTATTAACAGCTTGTCAAGGAATTCTGGTCCGTGCCTGAAGTGCGGAACCACTGTCCAGTAGCAAAAGCACAAGCTCTGGGGTCACAGCACCTGGGTTCCATATCGCTGCAATTTTGGTTGGGCAAATCATCTTTCTGATTTGGCTTTGATTTCTCTTGCATGTTATGGGGACAATAATAATATGTCATGGGGTTGTGAGGATGATGGAGTTTGAAAGAGCTTGATGAATTTGAAAGAGCTTTAAATACTACACAATATACTGTTACTGTCTTCTAGTCTCTTAAATTAATGCATTGTTAAAGTAGTTGTCTTAACATTAATTGAAATATTATTTAGTGTGTATTGGTGATTAGGCACAATTAATGAGTGGGTATCAACCATGGTATGACTTGAAAACTGGCAGAAATATGTAATCTCAGACCTTGCACAAAACCTAAAGCACAGTGTGCATTTTCATAAATTCTACATATGACCTGTCTGCTCAGTGAAGTTGTCTTTTCTCTCCCAGACTCACAGGTATCTGGCTGTATTGGTTCCCTTCAGCTGTTATAACATACATAACAAACTCAGCAGCTTGAAACAACAGAAATTTATTTTCCTGCAGTTCTCAAGGTCAGAAGTCCAAACTGGATATCACAGAGCTTAAATCAGACAGGAGGATGTAAAGGAGAATCTATTTCCTTGTCTTCCTTAGTTTCTGGAAGCTGCCCAAATTCCTTGCCTCCTGTCTACATGGCTTAGAACTCTGCTTCCATAGTCGCATCTCTTTCTTTGATTCTGGTCCTCCTCTCTCCCAGTTCCCATTACACTAGGTCTACCTGGACAAGCCAGGCTAAGTTCCCTATGTTAACATCTTCAATTTAATTATTTCCACAAAGTCCCTTTTGCCATTTAAATTTGCATATTCAATGGCCACGGACTGGGATGTGGGCCTATTATTTTTTGGGCCTATTATTCAGCACAAATAATGTCATCTGGTGCCTGGATCTCTTCCTCCTCCATGACCTAATAGATGTTCTCAGTCTACTTCTCTTTGCTCATGCCTTGGATATTTATTTCTTTTAGCCATCAAAACATTCTTGTTGGGCCGGAGGGTTAGCTCAGTGGTTCCGGCTCCTGCCTCGCAAGCACAAGGTCCTGAGTTCGATCCCCGGTAACCACATATAATGCTGGGCATGGAGACATGCCCACCAACAATCAACACCGCATACCACAATGCTGGGTGTGGTGGCTCACGCCTGTAATCCCAGCACTCAGGAGGCAGAGAGACAGGAGGATTGCTGAGTTTGCGGTGGCTTGCCTGTGCACCATAGTGAGCTCAGGGCCAGTCTGAACTACAAAGCGAGACCCTGTCTCAAAAAGCAAAAAAAAAAAAAAAAAAAAAAATCTTGTTTTTCTTTTTAAGAACCCACAGACTGACTCAAGCTAATTCAAGTGGTCTTGAAAGATAATGATCTCCTTGGCACTGGACTTGTGCAAGCACATGTCCCTCTGTCAAGGTGGTTTCAGAGGGAATTCCTGCAGCAGTGCAGAACATTAGTACATTGCTTTGGTTTTCAGTCCCTATGTAGTCTTTTTTTTTTTTTTTTTTTTTTTGAGACAGGGTCTCGCTTTGTAGTTCAGGCTGGCTCTGAGCTCACTATGTAGTCCAGGCAAGCCCTGAACTCAGCAATCCTCCTGTCTCTGCCTCCCGAGTGCTGTGCTGGGATTACAGGCGTGAGTCACCACACCTGGCACTGTGGTATGTGGTATTGATGGCTGGTGGGTGTGAGTCTCCACACCCAGCATTATATGTGGTTACCGGGGATCGAACTCAGGACCTTGCACTTGCGAGGTACGTGCTGGAACCACTGAGCTAACCCTCTAGCCCCCTATGTAGTCTTTTTATTGTATTTTTTAAGACAGAGTTTTGCTATGCAGTTTATGTTGGCCTTGAACTCACTATGTAGTGAAAGCTGGCCTCAAACTCCTAGAGATTCTTCTGCTTCAGCCTCCCATGTGCTAGGATTACAGGCAATGCATCACCATGCCCAACTACTGCAGTCTGTGTTTTTGTTTTTGTTTTTTTGAGACAGGGTCTCGCTTTGTAGTTCAGGCTGGCCCTGAGCTCACTATAGCCCAGGCAAGCCTTGAACTCAGCAATCCTCTTGCCTCTGCCTCCCGAGTGCTAGGATGACAAGTGTGAGCCACCACACCCAGCACTGTGGTATGTGGTATTGATTGCTGGTGGGCGTGAGTCTCCACACCCAGCATTGTTATGTGGTTTCCGGGGATCTAATTCAGGACCTTGCGCTTGCGAGGCAGGTGCCAGAACCACTGAACTACATCTCTGGTCCCTGTTTTGTTTTGTTTTTGAGACAGGGTCTTGCTTTGTAGTACAGGCTGGCTCTGAGCTCACTATGTAGCCTAGGCAAGCCTCGAACTCAGCAATCCTACTGCCTCTGCCTCCCAAGTGCTGGAATTACAGGCTTGAACCACCAGACCCAGCTCCCTTAGTTTTTTAATATCCCCTCTCTCACAACCATAGTGTCTTGTCTGTGGTCAAGAGCATGGTCATGTTGCAAGGTCAAGACCACAGGAAATGTGGCTTGTCCTTGGGGGGGGGGCTGGTGGCTGGTCCTTACAGATCTGCTCAACTGGAGGGGGTGAGGGCTGGCAGGGTCTTCAGAGTAGAGCATCTATAAAATGAACAAACTGGCTTGAGAGAGGGAAAGAAGACAAGATAAAAGGGTTTGTTCTCTAGTCAGACTACCCCACAAGCTGGCCATGGTGACATGCCCTGTAGTCCCAGCACTCTGGGAGGGTGGAGGGAGAGCAGCTCAGCCGGGGCAATTTATCAATTTAGAAAGACCTTGTCTGAGAAAAAATGTAAGAAGGCCTGGGGAAGTAGCTTAGTGGGAAAGCCCTGATTTCAATCCCTGATACTGCAGAACAACAATAAAATCCCCCAAACAAACAAAACTTGTGTCACAAATGTATTAAAGGCTGGTAATCGTGGACTGTTACCAACGATGCAGCAGGATGCTTCATCACCCTAAGAACACAGGACCCAGGAGCAGAGGTCCTGGCAGGAGGAGGGTAAAGGACAAGGCAGATAGAAGCAGAGGCTGCCGCCAGACCCAGGCCGCTGGGAGAGGACCACTCGGAAGGTGGCTGAGATGATCCATACCTGCCTCTGCTGTGCCTAAGGCAGCTGTCTAGCTGCAGTGATTTAGCTGCATCTTGCCCGAGGACAAGGACAGTAGTGACATTTCATATCTTTTGTAATGACTAGACTGGCACACGCATGGCTATGAAGTAATATGCAGGAGTGTGAAAAGAATGGGATAGGTTTATATACTAACATAGACTTCCAAGATGTACTGTTGATTGACAAATAAGGTCACAAATCAATATATAGTGGCTTGGTCCACTTAGGGGAAACTTTCCATTATTTATGCATATAAATCCATAGAATGCCTAGAAAAGATGCTGTTTATAAAGAGTGAGTAACTTTGAGGAAAGTATTTGGATTGGCAGGCAATGAGGAGTGCAATTTACTTTGAATACTTCTTGTTATATATTTTCACAATGAGAAGGTATTTATGTGATTTCAAAAGCAAAACCTCTCAGCATCCCCAACATCAACATGTATGCACCCTATGTATGGGTGATATATGTACCATGCATATTTGGTTCCTTTTGCTCATATTGATTTTACTGGCCTCCACTGCAGTTGTAGAGAGAGAGGGGAGTGTAGATTGAGAGAAATGATAGGGCAAGACAGGGTGAGAAAATCAGTATTTGGGGCTTTTATTCTCTTTCTGGAGTGGGAAGCATTTGAGGAAATAGCTCTAGGTGTCTGGGTCATCTGAGCTTTCTTGTAGCAGTGGTGATACCAGTTATCAGTAAGGAGGCCTTTAGTGTCAGGGCTGTAATAATACACAATGTGGATTTACATATATGATCCCCACAATAATTCTATAAGGTAGGTACTATCAGTGCCCCAATTTTACTGATAAGGACATTGACTCACACAGAGGGGATGCCTTATTTGTCTAAGGCCTAGTTCCTAAGCAGAGAACGTGAGAAACTTGCTGAAAGGCCAGCAGCCTGTGTGGGACCCCTGGAGAGCCACTGAAGTTTTTCCTGCCTTACATCAACCACAGAGACTATGTGTTGCCTCTTTCCTGCCAGTTTGTATTGCTGTGCCCTTGCATGGCAGACAATCTCTGAACTCCAAGCTAACATTTTTATGCTTTGGGTGTTTTTCAAAAGTAGTTGGACCAAGAATAAATAAAAGCTTTTCTTTGTTGATTAAGTCTGGTGATCATGGAAACTGAGAATCATTTTATCCTGAGCCCAGGTGAATACATAAATCTGGAAATTCTCCATTTTTCTTCCCATTTGTGGTATTGCCTCTCTCATTTAGCATTGTCTTCACTGTTGATGTGGCCTATCTTGTCTGTCCCTACACAAACATCCCCCATACCAGTGTGTCTATAGTACCTACTCTATCCTCCTTACTACTGTGAACAAGAGATTATTATTATCCCTGTTTACAAATGAAGAGGGCTGGGGAGATGAAGGTCACCTAACTATGGAAGGCTGGAAGATTTGGAATTGTAATCCAGTTCTCCTTGCTTCTGGTCTAATGGGCTTTTCACTCCTTTTTGTTGCAGCAGCCTGAATGGTGGACTTATACTACTCTCCCATACATGTCCACATTCTAATCCCTGGGACCTATGAGTGTGTTACCGTATGTGGCAAAAGCTACTTTGGAGACGTGGTTAAGATGGAAAGATTATTCTGGGTTTTCTAGATGGGTACAGTAATAAAATTAGAAGCATCCTTGTAAGAGGGAGCCAGGAAGTCTAAAGGAACAGAATTGGGGATGTGACAACAGAAGCCAGAGGTTGGAGTGATACAAGGAAAAGATCATTAGCTGAGGACTGCAGTAGTCTCCAGAAAGCCCAGAAAGCTGAGGAAACACATTCTTTCTGAGAGCTTCCAGAAGAAACAAGGCCTGCCGACATTCTGACTTTAGCCCAGTGAAACTGACTCCAGACTTTGGATGTCACACACTAGAAGATAATACACCTGTGTCATTTTGAGCTGCTGAGTTTGTAGTACTTTGTCCTAGCAGGAGTAAGAAACTTAGCCAGGCATGTTGATGCACACCTGTAATTCTAACACTTTTTTTTTTTTTTGAGACAGGGTCTCGCTGTGTAGTTCAGGCTGGCCCTGAGCTCACTATGTAGCCCAGGCAAGCCTCGAACTCAGCAATCCTCCTGTCTCTGCCTCCCAAGTGCTGGGACAACGGGCGTGGGCCACCACGCCCGGCACTGTGGTATGTGGTATTGATTGCTGGTGGGTGTGAGTCATCACGCCCAGCCTTGTATGTGGTTACCGGGATCGAACTCAAGGCCTTGCGCTTGCGAGGCAGGCGCCGGAACCACTGAGCTAAATCTCCAGCCCTGTAATTCTAACAGTCTTAGAGGTTGGGGCAGGAGGATTCCAAGTTGGGCAACTTAGTGAGACGCTGTCTCAAGAAAAAGAAAAAAGAGAGAAAGAGAGAGAGACAGACACATACATACATACATACAGAGAGAGAGAGAGAGAGAGAGAGAGAGAGAGAGAGAGAGAGAGAGAGAGAGAGAGTGCTGGGCCTGTAAGTTCACAATCTGGGAGGCTGAGGCAAGCAGATAATTAATTTGAGCCCAGTCTGGGAAGTTTAGAATGTTAGGGAAACCTTGTCTCAAAAGAAAACAAAATAGGGCCCAATATTTAGCTCAGGGGTTC
>PVIC010015990.1:0-34482 GCA_004025085.1 Thryonomys swinderianus | reverse complement strand
GGGAGGCAGAGACAGGAGGATTGCTGAGTTCGCGGCGGCTTGCCTGGGCACCATAGTGAGGTCAGGGCCAGCCTGAACTACAACGCAAGACCCTGTCTCAAAAAGCAAAAAAAAAAAAACCAACTATCTCACATTAACATCTTCAGTTTCTCATACCAGAGAACAGATATGATATTTACCCATCTATGACCTGCTTATTTCATTTTTGAGTATGTCTTGAAGGTATGTCCATTTGAGTATAAATGACTCAAACTTATCATTCTTTAAGGCAGAGTAATACTGCCTTTTATAGAAAAAACACATCTTCTTTATCCAATCTCCAGTTGATGGGAATTTGGGTTGTTTCCAAGATTTGCTATCACAAACTGGGCTACTATGAACATGGGGACACATATGTCAGTATGATAGGATTCTTTTAATTCTTTCATGTACATACCTAGCAGGCCAATAGCAGGGTCAAGTCAAAGGGAAACAAAACTTATGTATTTAGGGGGTGGAGGGTTGTGGGGTTGGTAGGGGAATGGCAAAAAATTAGAATTAAATCGTGGCATATACTGGTACAAATTCCCAATATTGAATGTGATCATGATGTGTATATTCAATGTACCAATAAAGATAATAATAAACTAAAAACAAAACAACAACAAAAACCACCCCTCTGTCTCACAGGGGCCACCCAAACTCAACAAGGTTGTGTCAAAATTATTCCAGACACACCAGTGCTTTTCTACATGGAGTGAGTTCATCAGAAGCATTTTGTTTTGTTGGTGGTTCCCATTGTCTTCCCTGTGGGACTTTTTTCCAGTTTTCTAGTCCAAACTCTTCAACTTATGACTTAGCCCAACTTTTCCTCCAGAAACAGAGGAAGTTGGATCTGGAAATCATCTTGGAAAACATCTCACCCATCTGCTCAGTGCATAGGTGAGTAAACTGAAATCCACAGAAAACTGACTGAATAGAAAAACTGTTCAATCCAGGTTTTTGGATTCCAGTCTTATCTCTTTCCAGTGTACTTGGCCAGCATGAAAAGGTACAAATTAAGTAAATTTAGTCTGGCACAAGGAGTTATAAAAAGACCTACTCATTAAATAGCCACTGAAGTCTTTCTAGCATTAAGAGCCTGGAAAATGGAAACAGAATCATAGTGAATCACTGGCAGTTTCATCCTCCAGAATCTGTTAGCTCCAAATGTCCAAAGTAAGTGTGGAAATAGGGAGCCACCGCAGAAGAAATGAAAATTTTATTCATGTTTTCATATCTGCAGGAGGTTTGGCGTAGAAGATTGGGGGCAGAGGAAGGAGAGGTCAACTACCAGTGCTTGTTCTTAATTCATGAGAGCCAGGTGGCTCACCTTGGGCTGGGCAGACAGGTGCAGGGGCAGGGGTGGGGCATTCTCTTTGAGGGGTGAAGGGGATGGGCCTTGGTAATCCAATATCCTCTTGGCGCCACTCAGCACTCCAGCCCAAATCCATCACTGCAAATGAACCAGGTGACAGGATTAAATATCCCCTAATTGCAGTCCCCTGGGAGGGGCTGTGCCAGCTGTCTCTTCCACATGCCTAGCCCAGCAGATGGGAGATCAGATATCAAAGGGTCATTTCTGATGGGACCGGAGACAGCCTGGGTCCTGGCCACCTGGGCCCGCGCAAGAGGGAACGGACTGGAGAGAAGGATGTGCTAGCGGACCTGAAAGCAGAAACTTAGCACTCCCCGCTCCCTTGGCTTTTTGTCACAGGGTCTGTACAACTTCATGGCTGCACCCCACCTTGTCCTCCTTATGTGCCAGAATAAAATCTGGGCTCCGATGCCTTTTCCTCTCATCTCTGAAACTTACAGCTGGGAAGAATTCATGTCAGACAAATCCAGAGACACCCAAGGGTATACAGGAGTGTCCTGCTCCACTCCTCTCTCTGTGCAAGCCTGCACCTCACAGAACATTTCAAGGTGAGGATTTTTCATCTTTCATTCTAATAAGCTCAAGAAAGAAACGGGAGGCTTGTGTGGTTACATGGTCCAGTGTCTTGGGCTCATGTGAAGGACAGACTGTCCACATCCACTGGTGACCAAGCAATGGAATACGACTCACATTTCAGCTCAAGAGAAGAACTTCAGGGTGAACGAAAAACTCTCACCCAAGGGAGACTGCCTGGAGCTTCTTTCCGGTTGGGGTGAGACCACTCGCAGCTGGAGGAGAGCAGATGACTTCTGGTGGGTCCCTTTCTCTCCTTTTAAGGCTCCTACCCGGGAAGCGCTGCCACCACCTCACCTCAACACCACTCAGTCAGCTTCTGTCAAAGGCTCTGCACAGTTCTGTGGGAACAAGACACATTTCCACCTCACTGAAATCACGATATTGGGACATTATCAGAAGCAACTACAAGCCAAGAATCATTCATTCCAGGAAGGAGGGACCACATGGTAAAACGAAAGTTTGCTTGTCAAACTCGCTGATGCTCAAACAGAAAGTAAGATGAGGCATCGAAAGGGCCAATCAGGGACCATGAGGAGAGTATTACAAAAGGTTCCAGTGACCTTTGAAACTACTTGATTATTGAAAACGATGAGATTTCAGCAGGGGTAAGCAGGGTTTAATGGTGCAGCAAGAGAGCTCTGGGTAAGAAGCCCCTGAATTTAGAAGACAGTCTCATGCTGTTGCAGCTCTAGCTCTTTGTTTTTTTTTTTTTAATTTGTTCATTCCGTCATTCATTTATCCATTCACCTAACAAATGCACTTTAAAGGATTTACTATATCCCTAGACATCAGCTAAAGGCTACAAAAGTGAACTAGGCTGATAACGGCCTTTGTCCACAAGGATGCCAGGTCTCTTGGATTTGGGTTAGTGCCTGTATTGTTGTGAACTCCAGCTTCATCATCCATCACACGAAGTTGTGAGAACTTCCCTGGGTCTCTCCAGAGTGTCGCCAAGAGCTGCTTTGCATGAGATGATGAAGGGAAAACTGCCGTGGAGAGCTCTTTTGCAGGTCTGTAACAGTGAACAGTATCAAGAGTATTACTTTAGCTCTGCCAACAGTATGAGTAAGTCTCCAGGGAGCTGACTTAGACCTCCTTCCCTTTCTTCCTTGGCTTTCCCCTCCCCTCATGCAGGCTCTAAACAGAGACTTGGTCCAAAGAGAGCCATCCCATGCTTGAGATAAAGGGACAATGGGATTTCTGGGTGATTCTCTGGGCCCACAGACAGAAGGCCTGCAGTCCAGCATGCCAACCAACCAGGTTATTTTGGAGAGAGTCAACAGCAGAACTATAGGCTAAGAACAAAGGACTTGGCCCGTTGCCGCATCCCTAAGGTGGGCATGTCGTGGCCCAATTTGAGGAAAGCCAGAATCCAAAAAATGACACGCAGTTGGAGCAGGTTGGTTACTGGTAGTGGTTTCTTCTGGGTGATGAAACGTCACCACAGAAGCCAAATGTTGGAATTACCTGGAGGAATTGTCAAAATGCAGGCACTGGGGTTTTGCCATGAAAAAATTCTGATTTCAAACATTTGTGGTGGAATCTAGCAGGGGATTGTGATACCCCAGAAAGCTTGAGAACTCCACATTTCTACAACCTATGTGGGACCCAGCTCATCTGTTTTTGTTACACACTCAAGAATGGTGCTCCATCAGGATTTTTTGAATGAATAAAGGAATTCATTAAATATATACAAGTACAATCAATAAAAAGGTAGTGCCTAGAAAAAGCCAACCTTTCTTTTTAGTATTTAAAGGGTTTCTAGGGTCCACTTGTACCTGATTGTCTTCTGATTCTCAAGGTACAAAACAAAACGACCTAGATTTGAAGGATTTGTGTTTTCCTTTTGGTTTGTTCTGAATAAACGGAACTTTGTTCCCAGTGACACAAAATGGAACTGATACAAGAATGGTTGTCTTGTTTCTTTTCTCACCATATTTTATGATTATTATTGCATTATCAGTAATAACACTAATAGTAAATGCATTCACTTGCATTATCTCATTTCCTCATTAGGGATCTTATGAAAGAGATAGGGAATCATTATCCTTGTTACAAATGAGAAAACTAATGCATAAAGAGATCATATATCTCATCTACCCTGCGATCACACAATTGGAAAATGGCAGGCTGAGGCTCAAACCAGACTCTTGCCTCAGAATCTTATGTTCTTAATACTCTACTAAGCTTTCAAACGAACCTCTCAAATTTGCATCCAGGGACTTTCTACGTATGTCATCGCAAATGCACAACACAGCATGACCAAAATCATCCACAAATCCTTGGTAAAGGTGTGTTCCTTTATCAAAGACTCCTTTTGACAAAAGCTCTTCATTTTATGTAGGATCATTAAGAGACTGAGTAAGATAGATAATATAAAGAATCACTCACTGCTAATGGAAAGGCAGGCAAATCTTTTCTGTCTTTATTATGTAACTTAATAGGAAAAACCAATTCATCCTGCAAAAATCGGGTTTGCATGTGAGTCTCAGAAGTGTACTTATCATGGGAGTCATGTTAGTGTGCGCATACATATACCACACTTTTCTCCAACACCTAGTGTCATACTGAAAACAAACTGACAACTGAGTTACTTCTTTCTTCTGTTGCCCCACAGCCTGTTCCTCCTGCTGTTGGGATGTTCCAGCCCCCTGCATCTGCACTCTGTCAAACAACGGACTTACACATTTTCCAATAGGCAAATGGGGGTATAAGAAGATTTCCCTGGAAGCCGAAAAATCATCACAGTCTCAGGCTGGATCTAGGCGCCACACACAGAATGAAAAGCAATGACAATTTTCCAAGTATTCTAAACTAATATATTTTAAAATATCATTGACTTCAAATGCAAGAATAGCGACTGAATATTTAGCCTCACATTGATGCTAAGTATTTTAAACAGTGACTAAATCTATGACTTTTCTTAATCCTTGGCTCTGGTCATTTTGAACTACCTGATCAATCAATTCATGCTAAAGTCAGTTTGCTTAAATAGCCAATCAGTTCAGTTTAACATCTTGTTGTTCCAATGAATGGGACAACTGACGAAACAGACCAATAATCTTGACAGTGGGTCTCTGAGTCTTAGAAAGATGAGTAGAAGGAGGAAGTTATCAGCTTCCCAACGTAGGGTCGCTTGCTAGAAAGCAAAAGCTGAAGCAGACATGAGTAGAAAAAAGGCGTCCTTTACTCTGTCAGTAACCCTCACCCTAGTGATAGTTGCATAATCTTGTCTCTGGAGAATCCTGGTGGCCTGTGGAGTAGGCTGGCTCCTAACCAGCCCTCCCCATTTTCACCCCCCAGCCCTCCAGTCTCCAGGTCCCTGTCAGCTCTAACAGGGTGTAGGGATTGGTCAGGCCATTCATTGGTTCTGAAGTTTCTTCTACTTAAACCAATTTGTTAGGTGCTTCGTGATTTACGGCCACAGTGGAAAATGGGGCTGGGTATTGATTCTTGGCCTTTTCTATTGCAAATGGGTGTAATGTTTTATAGTATGTCAGAATAATAGCAGTGGGCACTCTATCAATGTCAAACGTTAAAAATGATCAGCTATTGTGATGTAGGAGATTAAATATGAAAGCTTGATGGGTATATAAAAGCGAAATGGCAATAATAAAGGGATTTTTATGTTCGGCTCATTGCTCTCTGGAATCCACCTGGGGAGCTATTAGAGCCAATTGTGCTGATCAGTGACATAGCACCATGGGTTAAAGGACAGGGCAGGTGTGCGCCTTCCCAGGTGCTGTTCGGCCTGGCCAAATGAAACGGGAGACCCAAGGAGGAGGGGTCAGAGTTCACATGGCTGTACTTCCGGGAGCTAATTCCCAGGATGCCTGGGATGAGAAGATACAAAGAAACCGAGGGCGAATCAGAAGCACCAGAGGTCTCTTGTTAGCCCTTCTTCTCTCCTGCCACGATGGCTCCACCTCTAAAGTCAGCCATGGGAACTGTCTCCTTCGTTAAGGTTTCCAGAAAGAGGACAATCCCATTTGATGCAATCACAGAAGGTTGCAGCTGGACCGCGTCTCATAGGTCATCTGGTACAGTAAATCTCCCCTGGGAGCTGAGGCCCAGGGAAGGAAGGAGATCTGCATCAAGTGCCATGGCAGAACCAGGCCCAACCCCGGTCCAAACCGGAGCTCTTCCCACTGTCTCTCCTCGGTCGCCACAGGTATTCAAAGCTAACATAAATTATTCTCCACATCAGTGCTGGCCAAGAGACAAATGATGAGAGCCTTAAACTTTCTAATGCCACATTTAAAAAAATCCAAAGCAATGAGTGAAACTAATTTTAATAAGATATCTTATTTAACCCACCATAAACAAAACGTTATCCTCTCACCAGGTAATCGATACAAAAATTGATGAGACATTTTACATTCCCTGTTTTGTGCCAAGTCCTGATGTATTTTATATGTATAGCGCAATTCCACACATATCAGTCACATTTGAAGTGCTCAGTGGCCGTGTGGCTGGCAACTACCCTGCTATCAGTGTAACTCCTAACTACAGTATGTATAGACAGGGGAACTGGGCGTATGACCTAGGGAAGCATTCAGGGTTTGAGGGAGGACATGGACACTAGGGAAAAGAAATTAATACTATAATATACTCAGGAAGTTGGTTCACAGACACAAACTACAGATGGTACACCTTGACAAAAATCTTAGAGAGGTCACGCTGAAGACACAGTCAGTCACCTGAGAGGGCTTCTCAGTGAGGCCAAAGGGATATTAGATTTTCTGGGAGTTCCGGGTGACCTGGGGCTTTTTATGTTTACTAAGGCTGAGCAGGGACTATCCTAGCACTTTATGGAAGAACAGCTTCTCAGATGATATCCTTGTCATCATAATATAAATGACCAGGCTCATGCTCGGAGAGAGGAGGAGAGAACAAGACCTACATGGCCTTACATGGAGGTTAAATTAAGTCTCAAAGCTTCTGCAGAACAGCAGTTGACCCGTGGAGGCATCTAAGTGCTCAAGTCATCAATGTCTTTCTCAGATACACGGACAGTGGTGACTTCGGTGTGGCTTCTGCCCGTGTCCTGCGGTGCCCACTGGACCCGCCAAGGGTGTGGGACACAGGAGCTACGACGCCCACCAGCTGCAAGCAGGAGATCTGGGCCTTCTGGCCCCGAGAGCCACCCTGAGCCTCCCGCTAGTGAAGAGAGACAGGAGAGCTGGGGAGAACAGAGTTCGGGGCCCAGCACAGCTGTGTTCCCCTTGCCGTTTCTGAGAGCAAGCCGACCGCATACTGCACACCCCTCCGGCCTGAGAACTAACACCAGGTTTCTTTCAGCCAGAGACGGGTGGTCACTCCGACAGCTATCAAGCTGTCAGAAGCATAAATTAAGGTGTCCTCCTCCTCCTCCTCCTTCTTCTTCCTCCTCGTCCTCCTCCTCCTTCTTCTTTCTTCTTCTTCTTTCTCCTCCTCCATCTCCACCTCCTCCTCCTCCTTCTCCTTTTCTCCTTCTCCTTCTCCTCCTCCTCCTCGTCCTCCTCCTCCTCCCCCTCCTCCTTATTTTTCTTGAGGGGCAGGGGGGTCGTTAAAATGCTGGTCTTCGAGTGACAGGTTTCTGAGCAAGGTGTGAAGTGTCGCTGCTGCCATCCTCGCTCCAGAGCCTCTCAGGAGGAGCACGTCAGGGAACCCGGCAGGCTCCTCACAGACCTACGTGCTCCCCGAGGGCATCCAGGCAGAAGCCACGCTGTCCGCTCCGCCCCTGAGACCAGCGAGGCGAGAGCACCAAACTGTACCAGCTCCCACCGCAGGGGGAGCCAGAGATCAGCTTTCCACCCCCGGGGAGAAACTCCTCCCCCTTGCCTCAAGTGCAGCATTAATAATTAAATGGTATGCTTTGGTTACGCGGCATCTCATTCCTGAGTGACACTGGAAACAGGCACACAAAGGCCCACACTTCTGTGCCCATGTGTGTTCTAGAAGGCACACATCAAATCATTTCCAAATATCATCGTAAGCAGGAATTTAAAATATAAAAACAAAGATGTATGTATGCTTAATTACAGGAGGACTTTATTAGCTGGCACTAATTAAAGCATGTTATGAAGTCTGATAAATGTCTAAAATTACTCACTTTTGTAAACAGTTTTGACGCGAGTAATTTGTATAAAGCTAGAACTTGGTGGAAAAGTTCAAGCGATTTTATTTTTGCCCGGGTAGCACATTATGTGATGTCTAGGGGGGTAATTAACGATTAGAGGTTTAATGACGGAAACGCGTTCGTTACTTTGGTTCTCGACATCCGCCAAGCCCTTCTTGCCGAGCCCTCGAGGCTCACGTGGCCACAGCCTCTGAGACAGCCGCCCTCACGCTGCCAGCCGAGCCCGTTTTGCAGCCGGGATCCGCGAAGGCAGGACGTCCCTTCTCAGGTCCGCCTGTGATGCCACGCACGCAGCCCTCATCTCACCCTCCACTGCGTCAGCTAGCAGAGTAGAAGGCTCGATTCCCTCGCTGGTAACCGAGGAGAGGCGCCTTCTACCTTGTTCCCCGTCAGCCTTTAGTTTAGGATAAAAATGTCCGCGTCCCTCTGAAAGGCAGGCGTTGAGCTACGGACACGAAAGCAGTGAAGACATGTCGCATTTCGGAGCCGATGAGGTCGTGAAGCCCGTGCTCCCCTGAGCGGGGTTAGCAGGTGTAGAGAAGAGAAAACGGAGAGCAGCTCCGCCCTCCATCGTGTGGAAGCCCAGGCGGGCAGGGTTGTCTACGAACGCGGTCGCGGACGCAGGACTTGCCAGCCTCCAGGGCGCGTCGGCTGTTCCCGGGATCCCGTCGGACAGCCGCCCTCACCGGCCGCGGCGCCCTCCTGCGGAGGCTGCTTCCTCCTCCTCGCAGAGCCCCGAGGCCGGCCCGGCCCGCGGGCGGCAGCTCCCCCCGGGGCCTGGCAGCGCGGCAGGCCCAGCCACAGGTGTGCGCCCTGGGCGTTTCCTCCCCACCAGGCCAGCAACAGAGCTAGGTTGTTATCTGCACGTACAAGCTGTCCACCGAACCAGCCCCGGAGCCTGACACAGGACGGACGGACGGAGACCGCCCGCCAACATCCCTTGCCTGAGAGTGTGCGGGCTGCTGTGGCAAAGACACCACAGACAGGGTGGCCGGCGGCGACAGAAATGCACTTCTTGTAATCTCAAGTCCAAGGTCAAGGCCCCGGGAGATCCCTAACTAGTGAAGGGAGTGGCCTCTGTGTCCGTCAGCGGATGAACGGGTTCAGATAACGGATACAGACACACCCCAGAATACTGTTCAGCTATAAAGATAGCTTGGAGCCATTTGCAGGAAAACGTATGTACCTTGAGAGCATAATGTTAAGTGAAATAAATCAGACACATCTGCTTAAATATTGTATTGTTTTTCTTATATGAGAAATCCAAAGTATAAATAAGCTGCAGAGCAAAATAAAAAGTAGAAATACCAAACGGGGAGATAGGTCTTTTGCAAACGGAAAGAGCACCAAAAGGTGGAGGTGGGGGAAGGGAAAATGAAAAGAATTAAGATGTTACACACCTGTAGCGACTCCCCACCATGAATGTAATCATTACATAATTGTTTTTTTAAAAAGACTCATCCGGCTAGGGTGGGATCTCAGCTTTGAGATGGCGTCTTCTCGCCGAATAGTCACATGGTGGAAGAGCTCGCAAGCTCTCAGCTCTGTTCGAAGGGCGCTCACCCTGTCGCGAGGGCGCAGCTCTCAAGGCCTCAGCACCACCTAGCAGCCCCGCTCGCTAACCCCACACTTCCGTGGACACAAATCCTCAGACCGCTCTGGCTCCCTCCCTCGGCTTGGTCTTTGTCTCTACCCCGAATGGCTACCGTCCCTTCTGTGCAGCGTGCTCTGGGGGCCGAGGGACGGACTGACTGAGCTTCTGGCCTTGTGCTCAAGTCTGTCTGAGGCAGGGGAGCGCCCTCGGCTCTGACCCCAGGCTCGCCTCCTGGAGGCGAGAAGAGAAGCTTCGCGGTAACACCCCTACTTCGTCACGCGGCCCCACGGAGGATTCCCCCTCCCTCCCCTTTTCTTATTTATTTATTTTCTAGGTCCTTTTCTTAAAGCAAAGTTTGAAGCTAAATCCACTGTGGGCTGAGGGAGGCACTTTAAACTTCACTTGCTTCGAAGTTTAAATGCGAAGACTTGACAGGTATGCTAATGCTCCTCTATTAAGTCTGCAGAAAATGACATTAAAGGTATTGGTTAAAGACACGGCTCAGTGTTTGAGCAATTTAATGAAGTGTTACACACAAGCTGACCTTGTAGAGGGAGAAGCTCGCGGCTCTCAGCGTTTCGGGAGGCCCTGGCCACTCTGTTTGACATCTGAGCTTAACACCAACCCCGGACTCATTACCGTCTGCGAGGTTCTGGGAACAGCCAAGGGGAGGCCAGCTCGTGCTTGTAAGTCCAGTGACAGAAAGAAGCGGTAAAAATAGTGGCCGCTGATCCTCTGCGACGCGAGGCCAGAGGTGCTGGTTTGAATGACATGTTCAGTTCTCATAAACAGGGCAGTGATCCCCCAGGGAGCCCCAGGGGGAGGCAGGGAGGGTCTGGACTGGGCGGGTGGACAGGGCCAGCCGAGCGGAAACGCCAGTGGTGCTGCTGGCAGCTGACCACCAGGTGAGCTGCGGGGGAGGAGGAGGGTCTGTGCCCATGGAGCAGGCAACTCCGAAGAGCCCAAGGGAAGGTTACCAGCGGCATCCCATGGTGTCCAGAGATGCCCGTCCCTATAAAGCTCAGGGGAACAGGATGCCAAGACCTGCACAGTAACCCCATCCGCCTGTCAATCTGTCTGTACATTCACCAACTTGTTATTCACCTACCTCTGCCTTCATTTACTTAGCAGATATTATTAAGGCTATGCTGTCATTTCTTTCACGTCTACGCTGTTCACTCTGCCTCTGCCAGTTCCTAAAACACTGAAAGTGAGCCCCTACCTCAGGGCCTTTGCATGTACTTTTCCCTCTCCCAGAATACTTCTAGCTTTTCACAGTAGTATTAACTTAAGGTTCCCTATAGCAGCTTAGAAATATGTGAGCCAAGAGACAGCTGGGACATTCATGAGCAGGATAGAGAGCACACGTGCTGCTGGGCATGTTCATAAATTAATAATTATTATGGTATTATTGTTTACATCAGCTTTTGAGTAGTTCGATACAGTTAGCCTCTGTATCTGCAGTTTCTTCATCTGTAGATTCAACCAACCATGGATAGAAAGGTTTCGAAAAAATACTGCATCCGCTGAACGTGCACAGACTTTCCCTTTGTCATTATTCCCTCGACAATGCGATATTACAACTATTTATGTCACATTTACCTCATATTAAGTGCTATAAGTAAGCTGGAGGTGACTGAAAATACAGTGTACAGGATGATATGTGGGGATTAAATGCAAACACTATGCCAGTTTAGAAAAGGTCCTTGAGCATCTGTGGAGTTCGGTGTCTACCGGGGACTCCAGGGACCAGCGCCCTACAGAAACAAGATGAGCACTTATAGATGCAAATGGGCTCTGGAAAGTATGATGCTCTTTGAGGAACGGGAAATTTCCAAGGGAAACTTGGTGCGGGGATGTAATGAGGGGAAGGAATAAATATGATTCTGAAAGAAAATAAAAGAGCATGTATATAGGGGGTGGGAAGGTGTGGGTGGGTGGGGATATGGGTAAAAATGAGAATTGACTTGTGTCATATATTGGTACAAATTCCCCAATGTTACATATGATTGTGAGATGTATGTAAATTGTATCAATAAAGAATTCACTTTTTTAAAAAAGACAAATGTGTAGCTCTTAGATTCTTTCATGTTTGCCTATTTGAGGTCTGTAGCAATCGGCACAGAATTTTCTAGATACTGTTCACAGCGACGAGTAACCTGAGGCTAAAGGAAGCTACGAGTGTCCAAGGACACAGTTCTTCAGCCAGACTGGGATTCAAGTCCCCTGACTCCCTGACCGGGGCTCTTCCCATTGCTACAAATGGGCCACCTGAGAGGAAGCCCACAGGAGCCCAGGGCAGGAAGGCGGGTCCCGCCGTGCCTCCGCCTGGGGGGGAGGGCGGGCGTGTGAGGAGCAGCCCCACCCAGGAAACCCACTGCTGAGTCTCCCGCACACTGTGTGCAGGAAAGAGACCAGGTGAGGGCAGCCCGGCCCTTGTCAGTGTTTATTCCCAGCCTCAGCCAGGAAGCAGAGTCTTCGTAGGCCCCTCTCTTCTGTGCCACCCGTGTGTTTCTTCTTGCTTCCTGAAGTCAGTGTTGCCAGCTGCCACATTCCACCTACTGCTCCAGCAAAGCCAGCTTGCTCCGGTCGAATTCTTTGGAGAAAGAGCCACAGGTCCAGTCTTCCTAAGCAAGCCACTTGCCGATCAATGAACATCTGTCGAACACCTCCTCTGTGGCTTCCTCTCTGTTCAGGCTCAAAAAAATAATCATTGACATATTCAGCTCTGGCTACTGCAGGTTCTGCGCTCAGCCACTTACATGGGCCATCTCCCTTCACCTTCGTTCACAAAGCCCTGTGTGACGGGAGCATCCAGAACCCCATTTATCAGGTGAGGAAATCAGAGGTTAAGGAGGTACAGCACTTATCTGAGGATGCCAGGTAACGGAAGGTGCCGCCTAGATGTGAATGCAGGTCTGTCTCACTCAGATCACTGGGGGGGTCAAGCACCAAAGGATTCCACACCCAGTAATTTTGGTGGAAATGGTGACCTCTGCTGGTGTGGAGGGTACAAAACAGGCAGTTACACAGCCATGATGGTGGTGAGCTCCATCTTTTCTGGATCTCCTCTAATTGCCCCTGCTTAAGTTCCTTGCAAAACAGCTGGAGAGAGTCCAGGAGGTCAGCGCCTGCACTTCTGGGCTGCATGACAGAGAGTACAAGAGCACTGCTTCTGTAGAAGAGAGGACATGAAGTCACAGAGGGCTTTGCAGAGAAGGCTGATTTGAGATGCCTGGCCTTGGATATTAATCACACCGGTCTTATGACACAGGCATCGTTGCCATCGTCATGATTGTTTTGGCAACAAAAGCATACATTTATCGAAGGCAGGAACGAGTGTAATAATCTATAGGTGAGAGCCGGCCGGTGAACAGGATCATAACAGGTCAGAAGATAAAGGAAAGGATCTTTCGCATCTACAATTCCTGGATTGGCTTCCCCCCATACAAATAAGGCATTGGGTCAGTTGTTCTAGCAAAAATTCCCTTGGCCTGGTGCCAGAATTAAATTGTCCTATGGAAAGACTCACTGGCTTTCTGCCAGATGTAAATGAAGGACAAAAATAGCAGTCTTCTGATTGGTCCTGCCAACAGTGTCAATCGCTATTCGAGGATATCCCTTTCTGATTGGTTCTGTGTGCAGTGCTCTGCAGCATGGAGTCAGTAAAAACCCTGCAGGGGAGATATGTGACAGGACCGGAACTCTTGTGTTTCCTGTGCTATTCAAACTCTTCATCTAAGTGATAGAGTAAAATCAGTAAAGGCGCTGGATCCAGCAGACCCCTACTGGAATCTTGGAGGGCCGTTGTGTTGTACAAGTCCAGGTGGGACAGAAAGAAAAAGATGATGTGCAGTGGGAAAATATAAACATGGCAGAACCAAACAAAAAGCACTTTGAAGACTAAATTGGAAAGGGGTCAAGAGATGGAGGGTGGGAGAGGAGAAGAAGAGGACAAAAGAAGAATTAAAATGTGTCTGTACACGTTCCAGACCCCATGAGAATATAATCATTATGTACTGCAATCATGTACTAATAAAAAATAAAAATTGGGAAAAGACTAATGAATAGTCTTATTCATATTCACATTTGGACATCTGAATGAGATAAAGATCTTTACTTTATCGTTCAAATAGGACAAATTGTTCAAACTGTGCAAATGAGACTTTCAGGAAACTCAGTGTTGGGGTAGAAGGAGCAGGATCCAGCCTCATACGCCTGAGGTCAGACCCCAGCTCTGGAGCCTACAGGCTATTTGACCTTGGACAAAATTCTTCAAGATACCTGGTCTCTAAAATGAGAGCCCATATAGCATTACCTCAGAGGGGTCTTTTGAAAGTCTGAACAACACACAGAATGCTTGGAGCACGCCTGCTCTCCCATGGCACCTGAGTGTCTGCTGGTGCTACTTACTTCCCTTATCTTTCTGGTAAGCACATACCATGTCCCGGTACTATGGAAAACACAAAAATGACCAAGGTTTCACGCCACCTCAGGTGTGCATTCAAATAACTAACACAGCCCAGAAGAGGACAAAGGCTATTCCTGAAGAACAAGAAAACATAAAGAGAAAGAAGTCATCCTGCCTGGAAAAGACCCAGGATAGAGGAGGATTATGAGTTGACGCTGAAGTGGTAGCAGGATTCGAACAGGCGGACACAGACAGTGGTGGTGAACCCATGCCAGAGCAGGCTGTGTCTGTATTATGCAAAGTTACAAAAGGTTTGCTACCGCTAACACAGGGGCTTGTGGGCAACAGACGGGCATAGTGTTCTCATCACACCTGTTGGCATTAGCTAGTCGGGTGTCTAATTGATCTCAGGTGATGGCTGCTAAGAAGAAAATGTCAGTCAAACTAACACTGGCATTTTTAACATGGTGTTAACTCGCCATTCCTTTCCCTTAAGGAGCTCTCCAGCATTTTCATGACTACAAGTTCACCCATGTCTACTTGCCACTTGGGACCACTTGGCGGACTCATCCTCACTCAGTCCACCCAGGTGCTTCTGTAAAGGGCAGCGCTAACTAACCCTACTTGGGTTCGAACGATATAATGCTTCCTTGGCTTTAAGCCCATCGCTTTGAGATGATTCGAAATGGGGCCAACAGGGAAAGACTTCTTAAAAAGAGAGCATAAGCTGGAACCCACATCACGAGTCCCACATCATTCTCACAGAGAATGTGAGAATGTCCTCTTCTTTCCTTGCTACCCCTTTTTTCTCCCAGCAGCTCCTACTTTCAGCCATCCTTCTCTGTGAGTCGGATTTTCATCACTATGACAGAACACCTGAAAAATAATCAACTTACAAAGAAGAAAGCTGCACTTTGATGCACGGTTTCAGTCCATGGTTACTTGCCTCTTTTGTGTTGCAGCACAGTCCACCGCAGTGGACGTACATGGTGGAGGCCCGTCCATCTCACAGCAGCTGGGGAGCAAAGAGAGGGAGTGAAGGAGCCGGGGTCGCATCTCCCCTTTCAGGTCACACTGACTTCCTGCCATCTAAGATTCCACCACTCGCCAACAGCCCAACAGGCTGGGGACTGAGCCTTCAACACATGAGTCTTAGCCGACCTTCAAGATGCAAACTGTACCATTCCCCCTTTCTCTTTTCATTCGTTTTCTCTCTCCTTGCATTCTTTTCTCCTTTCTTCCTTCTTTCTGCACGAACACTACTTTGGAGACTTAATTAAAACCGCTTCGGCAAGCTTCAAATGTATTCTCCATCATTGTCCATCTACAACACGTTCTCACGGGCTAGGGACACAGCTACCCGGAGTGTGTTTGCTGCTTATTTGTTTGTTCGGAAAGTGGACAGGTAGTTCGGCCAGGGGTGGAGGGCAGGGAAGACGGAGTAGAAAGCGTTCTTAGGCCAAGAGACAAGCTGGTCTGTCAAGGAGGAGAAGAAAGCCTGAAAGAGTTCCTTCGTCATTCTTGTGAAGGAACATGGAGAAGAGAGGAGGGAATTTTTTTTCCACTTCCTTCTACAGTACAAAAACGTTTTTAAAATAAATAGCTGACAGCATCTCTTATTTGAGTAATTCTTTGCTGGTTATAAATGTGCCACTCTATAGCACTTTATTTAGAAGTTTAAAAAAATGCATTCTCCAGGAGAGACCTCACATCCCTGGGGGAGTAAGGTCCACTCCCGCCTAGCCCTCCTGACGCCCAGCCTCAGACATTCATATATTCTCCTATAATCTGATCTAGGTTATAAAAATAAAAAAAAAAGAAGAGACAGCTGGTTCTCCCACACATCTGACATTTTCCTTTATGCCTGGTTTAACTTTTTTATGACAGGCTCCATTGGAGAATTTCTCCCTTCAAATGAGCTTCGTGTTTTATGTTTGAAAATTTTAGACAAACCTGGTAATTTTTCAAGTTAAAAATGTGTACACTTTAAGCACTTAGGAAGTTTAAGAATCCATCTGATCGGCACATAAATCTGAGGTTATTCATGTTAACGTCCCATGTCTAAATGCACTCTTAAAAAATAATGAAAAGCAAGTGACATATTTTAACTTGTTTTTAAGTGAAAACCCCCCAGACTGTCAGTTTGCTAAGTAATTGATGAGTGTCTCAGCACACTCCCTGCTCTGTCCCTGGGGACGGGTGGATGTGCGACCGACTGCACCTGCAGAGCACCAGGTGTTTCGATGTAGCGCAGGAGGGGAGGACAGGGCTGGCCTTGTGGCCTTTCTCCTCACCCGTGGAGCCCAACTCTCCCCACCCCACGGCCTCTGATGTCTGCTGGGTCCTAAGTCAGGGGCTCCTCACTGGGTTGTTTTCCAGCTTACAGATGTTTGCCCTCACATGGTGGCTCAGAAAGATGTAGACTTTGGAGATCAGAATCTAAGTTCGACTTGAGTTGCTTTTACCTGCTGAATCACCTTATGACACTTGTTTGACTTCTCTGTGCCTCTGTCGTTTTCACCTGTCGAAATCGTTAGCAAAAACATGCACACTCCGGGTTACACTGGTGAGAGAATGTATGTGAAGGTACTCAGTAGAGTGTATCCCTGAGTGACTTTATTTGTTGGTTTAAAGTAGTAGAAAACTCCAATAGGGTGTATATTTCAAAAGCTTTTAAAAAAGGCTTTCAAAAGTTTTCATCAAAAAGGAATGATGAATGTTTGAGCTGTGTTTGGCCTAACTTACACATTGTATACATGTATAAAAATAGCACAAAGCACCCCACCAAAATGCACAATTTTTATATGTTTTGTATCAGTTAAAATTAATTTTTTAAGTGCCGGGCATGGTGGCTCATGCCTGTAATCCCAGCACTCGGGAGGCAGAGACAGGAGGATTGCTGAGTTCGGGGCGGCTTGCCTGGGCTACATAGTGAGCTGAAGACCAGCCTGAACTACAAAGTGAGACTCTGCCTCAAAAAAAAAAAAAAATTAATTTTTTAAAGGAAGAAAATGCAGCGTGGGAAGCATAATCACTTTACAGCCTGATCAGGGCAGAATGTAAACTTTTCACCATCATCACACTTTAAATTTCCCACAGCACCTTTGTCTAAGGTAGACAAGGACAAGGAGAATCTCCTTCACATTCCTGTTGCTCTTCCCTTAGTGCACGAGTTCCAAAGAGCAGGGGCATACGTGCCCCACCAGGCCGGACCCTGACAAGTAGACACACCGAGACCATATAAGGAACCCCCTCCAGCAGTTTGGTACCTGGGCCTTTGGGCTTTGTTCTACTCATGTTTGGTCCCTGCACTGGCAGCAATGGCTCTGCCTGAGAACTTGTTGGAGTTGTAGATGCTAGATCCATAATCTGTGCAGTAACATGACAAAGGGAAATTTGTGTGCACGTCAGAATTTGAGAGGCACAGCCCTGTACTATGTGCTATCTCAGGAAACGACGCAGCCAGGAGGATCCTTTGGTTACCCACGTTTTAAGGCTGGGGCTGGAGCACCTGGCCCTGCAAGGTGTTGTCAAGGGAGTAGAAGCCCCTGGCAACAGTATGCTTGCACAGGGGCTCACCAGCCTCTTTCCCTCTTTTTGCTAATATGTGTCATCCTAAGGCTTAGTTTGGGTAGAACTGAGTAGTCACATCCTGAGACTCAAGATCAACTTTAGCTGAGTTCTGCACTGAAAGTATAGGGGGATTTCAGGTTGAGCAACCCTCGTTCAGAAATTCCAGACCTAAAATACTCCAAATTACAGAGTTTTGTGGGCACTGGCACTAGTGGAAAATTACACACCTGATCACTCAGGCACATTAAAATATTGTGTAAAATTATCTTCAGGGTATGTGTAGAAGATGTATATGAAACATAAATGAATTTTGTGGTTGAACTTGGATATAATCCCCAAGATATCTCATTATAGAAATCTATGCAAATATTCCAAATTCGGAAACAAATGAAAATCTCAAGCACTTCTTGTCCTGAGTATCCTGGGCAAGGGGTACTCACCTTTAAAACTTTGGTCTATGCTTTGTCATCTGATCCCCAAAGTACTTGCCTTGAGGTGGATATACAAAGAAGTGGAAGAACCACTCAAAGGCTCTCATGAGTACGTGGTAGTGAGGAAGTTAGAACTCTGGTCTGGTTGCACAGTGATTTATAAATTTGGGCTGCTTACATGAAACTCAGATGGAATTTCAAGTGTTCTTCTCAACTGAGGGAGTTGTGGATTCTAGAGATATTGGACAGAGGTTTGTAGTCCAGTCAATAGTCAGTCAATTAATTTAGCCTTCCAAATAGCCCTGTCCACTCACCCAGGAATAGAACCTCGACTCCTGGTGAGAAGTCAAAACAGCTGATGCTGCTTACCGATCAGCCTGCAGCATTGATCGAGCACCCACTGTGGGCAGCACCCCATGCCAGGCACGGCAGGGTAGGGAGATAGGGGCACAGCAAATAAATGTATTCCTGGAACTATGAAACAGGACGCTGTCCAAAATGCTGTTCAGTGTTCCATAGAGAGAGTTTTGTCCAGCAAATGTCTACTCTTGCTTTGAGCCAGCAAATCTAAATTGTCCCAGCAGAGGAGTTTGTATGTTTTCTTTGGTTCGAAAATAAAACCAATATAATTGAATGATGTCCTCTTTGCCTCCACTGCCAGAGAAGTCAGAGTAAATCTGTCCAAGCAGTAAAATCTACTCATCTCTGAGGTCTGAGAAGAACTGTCAGGGCTCCTGCCTCCTCTCCATAGTCTCTGTTCATTTTTGTTTTGTGTTTTGGTGTGAGAACCACTTTGTATCCTTGTCTGGTCGTCAGTAGGGCACAAATCACATCAACATTGAGGTGGCTTCTGTTTCATCTTGTGTAGTGACAGAAAGGATGTAATGACCTCACAAGGTGTCTAACCTCAGAGCAGGAAGCCTAGACTTGAAGTCAGGAGTTGATACTTTGGGTATCCCATGGATTGGAAGGAAGATGATATCACTTGGCAGGTCTCAGTTTCCTCATCCACAGAATAAAGAGCTAATTCTGACATGGAAAAGGCATAAAGCCAAATAATAAAGATGCCATTCAGTAGAAATGCAGAGTACAGGGCCAACAGGAGTGACTGGAGGACCAGGTTGTAGAAGAACGCTTCCCTGCAGCTTTAAATCAGTGTAAAAATTCACTGTGAGTGGATGTGTCTTCACGGCAGAGGGGGAATGGGGAAAAGGATAACCAGACTGTAGCAGATAAAAGACAAAATGGCCGTTTTCTTCTCCTATGACCTCTGATGCAGAGATGGAGACCAGGAGTCTGTCTACTCCTCGAACCAAGTTGGTCTTTTGGCCGTCAGGACATTAACAAACACAATGGAGCAAGACCACAGAGAGTTCATGTACTTCTGGTGTTGTCTGTTTGCTGCCTAGGGATCCCCAGGCCCTCCCCTCCCCCCACCAGACTGGCGGATTATGAGACATGTGGTCAGATGCCCTCCTCATTTCAGACAGCCCCTAGATGTGTGAGTAAGGCTGCCTGAACCAGCAGCATCCCTCCCCTCTAGCCAACCCATCTGTGCATCGATGGCCCCAGTTAAAATCACCTTAACCTAACCCAGCCCCAAACGACTTCCAGGGATTGTCATTTAAGTAAGTTAGGTTGCTTTAAGCCACTAGGTTTTGGGGTGGTTTATTACACAACTAAAACAAACAACACCATTTGGGAAGGCACCACTCTTTGGAGACATGAGAAAGAGAATGAGCGAATCCCAGCTGGAGAGTCTGTGGAAGGTGACTGGGGCCTTTCTGTCTCCACCTGCGGAGCTGGATTTTGCTTTCTTTTTCTCTCTCTGTATCCATCATGCCTTTAGCAGGGCAGGAAGCAGATGAACTGTCCTGGAGCTACACACCTGCTAAGGGGCGAGAGAAGGTTGGCCCCAGCAGACCAGACAGAGGAACAGGAGATGATAATTAACCCATCCTTCTACATACCCTGGCTTCCAACAAAGGAGCTGTACGAATCGACCCAAGGAAATTATCAGGGCTAACCTGCAGCCCCTCCTTAACGCTGTCCCTCTCTTGGCCAGCGTTTGGCAGAGCCTGTTAAGCCATCACGTTCTTCCTCTCAGCCCTCGGCCTGTCCTCACGCTCCTTTTCTCTCTTTCTCAAGTTGTTACCACACAAGCATCACGTAAGGAATCAGACAGGGACAGGTCCTATTGTTCAGCAAAGAGGCAAGAAAAAAAATAATCAAAAAAGCAGGGGACTTAAAAAAAGACCAGAATTATTTCTCAAATAGAATGGGAAAATCTAACATGCCTTATCACTACGGAGAACAAGCACTGTGCAAACGCCCAGGCCTCTGACTGGCATGCCGGTTGTTTTGAATAGACGCATGACATTGTCAAAGAACCTGCCATTGTGTTGCTGAAAGGCACTTGCAACATTGCATAAAAATCAGGCGTTCGTGTCACCCTCAGACTAGTCAAAGCTGCTGTTTTTCTTTCTTTCTTTTTGAAAGAAGAAAGAAGGAAAATAAGAAATGTCCCCAGAATAAGACCTTCAAAGCCAGATAAACGTGATTTTGAAAGACATCGGAAACTAGGCATCCAAGCAAAGCCATCAACTAAAGAGGTATTCTCTGCAGCAGAGACGCTGGTGGGGCAGAGGGAGGTACAGGCCTGGAGTGGGGTTAGAGCTGTGCCTTTTCTCCTAGATTAAATTCGCTGGGCTTGAATTCCTGTCCAATCCCTCTAAGGTTATCTGAGGCTTTTGCAGTCATTTCTTCTCTTCTTGGCTACTTCCTTAGTGGGCTGCCATGAAATGTACTTGTGTTGTTTCCCCAAACCTGTACAGTGCCCCTTTCTGCTCGGGAAGGAAATGAGGCGTCAGATCCTCACAACTACAGAGGGATCCAGATCCAGCCCCCTCGTTTCCGTCACCTTTGAAGGACTCTGGGAACTCTGGCGCAGGAGGACTCTGATGATCCACCAAACGGACTGCAGCTCTCACAGCATGCCTGGGGCAATCAGTGGTGACTGGGCAGAGGGCTGACTCCCCTGTACGATATAAATCCTCTTCCACAAAGCAGAGATGCTGGAACTTGGGAAAGTCTTTTGAGAGGGATAAAATATGTCCTGTCTGGTCATTACAGCGATAGACAACTTGTCCAGTCTTCTGAAGTCTCAGTGTAGGAGAAGGTGAAGATTCAATAGTCTACAGAGAAGTACAGAGATTTGTAAATGCACATAAAAGTCCATACTGTGTTTGAATCAATTGCTGTCCCTTACAGTTCCACAGGTTCAACCTTTAAAAAGGGAGGATATAACTGTAATATTGATCTGACTTCCTGGGTGCCCTTGGGGAAGGAGGTCAGCTGGGAAACCAGCTCCGGGTGGGCAGTCTAGCTGATGAAAACTCCCTAAGTGCAAGCTTTGATTAGTTCAGCTGCTTCTAGATTTCTGGCTTTTACCAAACGCCCCTTAGTCTGTGCCTGCTGTTCTCAGAGAGAAGATGAGAAGCTTCCTGGTACCTGGGGGCCGGCACTACAGTGAGCCGACTTCTAACAATGGTCTGGATGCAGCACAGAGAACCATGACAAACCGTGTGCCACCAGGGTGAGTCCTGGCCCTGCTCCCGGCCCGCCACGTGCTCTTAGGTTGACCAGTTAACTACTTTGAATCTCAGCTTCCCCATAGGTAAAATTTACTTTGTTTTATTTATTTATTAATGCCCTACTTGTTCTAGAAGGGATTTAAGGTGGCTTATCTGTAAAATGAGGGGATTAGACTAGATGATTCCCTTCTACGGGGTCCTCCCCGCTCCAGGATGCTTTGACAGTCTTACTTTCCACTTGACTTTGCAAAGTCTGCAGTTCAATTCCAAGTTAGAGGGATGCCAGCTGTCCCTCGAGTGTGAGTGATTCATGGTCACGGAGGAACTGTGGGACTGATTGGGAAAATGTGTGCTTTGTGCTATGGTAACACTGTGCTGAGGACTTCACATCAGCAAACCAAATTACAAGTGTTATCAAATTTCATACTCGCACACCTTTAATAACAAAGACTTTATATACTGGGGCAATTTCCAAGCAAGTTCTCTACAGATGATAATTCCTTTTAATACTCAGCAAAACAATGCAGCCCCTCGCCAATGCACAGCCTTCAGAGTCTGTCTATGACCGCTCACAGTCCTGCTTATCACTCACAGGCCACAGAGGCTCAAGGGCTGAAGAGTTAATTTGGGGCACTTCATTCTAAGAGAGACACTGACAAACGTGAGTTTGCCTGAGGAGACACATCAGAGGAAGAAAGGTCTTGAAGTTGGTGAAGGTGGGGATGTTTAACTCAGAAAAAGAGAAGACTTTGCATGTTTGCAGAGTTGCCATGGTAAAGAGGGGCCACAGTAGCCACTGTGGAACCACCGGAGCAGCGGCCTGAGTGTGCTGAGAGAGGAGATGATGCACTGCAAGGGTCCAGTGGAAGTTGGAAGGGCTTTCAAAGGTCCTGGAGACAGAGGATTGCTTCTTCTGGTTCAGCTTGGTGAGTACCTGTTGACCGTCTACTAGAAAGCAGGCTCTGCTATAGAGTAGGTACAGCGGAAGATACAAATGTGAGCAACTCTTCACTTGGAATTATTGCCTAAGAATTCTTCTGATTTTAAGCAACCAAAACTAATGGGTGATGTTAGTTTAAAAACATAGGTACTCATTATGAAGACTCAGGGATGAATTTTACACAGAGGTATGAACTGTTGCCAAAGAAAACCAGAATTAGACCTCAAAGACCAGCAAGATGCTTTTCTTCTCTTTGCTTCTCTCCAGAGACAGTGCTCTCAGCTTCTCCTTATTCTCAAAATTGAAAACATGGCAATTGACATATTATGGGCAGAGCCAACTTCATGTCTACCCAGATTCTCCATTTTGCAAGACAGCACACCAACCTGTCCAGTGTGGGTCAGTTGTCTGTGTACTCACCCTGAAGCTCTAAACACTGAACCTAAGTTTAATGGACATAGGTCAGGCCAATTGCCAGAAAGGAGCAAAGACCGGAAAACAAACCAGTGTCTGCTACAAAGGCACAGCCCCTGCTCTTCAGGGATTATAATCCAAAGCATGAAGTTTACAATATAGAAAGCTCAGAAACAAATTCTAGTAATAGACCAACAGTGACACATGCTAGAACAGCCATGTCTGCTCCAGATGGCATTGGGGATTGGGCTTTTATTGTTTTGCTGGCATTGGTGTAGGTGATGGTGAATTTTCAATTTCATAAAAAGTAAATTAATACATTCTTGCAAAAATAAATGACCATCTTTTCTCTAATAGTATTACTTAATAAAAGGGAAGTTATAAATAATATTTATGTAGTATTTCATTTCTGTAGAACATATGCAAAACAATCATATATATTTTATTCAAATAATGTACCTATATGAATGTAAATTTATACCCCAAACCACATTCCCTGTCAGATTTTTCTCTCTATTCAGGTTTCATGGGTTTTCTATTCTTTCTCTTTTATCTTTAATCTTGTCTAATAAATAACTCTTTGTTTATATCTTTGTTGATATGTTGCTATTTATTCTATTACATTAAGTGTTGAGGAATTTGTTAAAATAAGCATGATATTTGTGGATTTCTCTCTTTAGTTTACTTTTTGTATTTTAAACCCTGTTATTAGGTGCATAGACATTTAAACTGATTCATTTTTAATGGATAAACTCATTATACAATGACTTTTTATTTCTGGAAACGTTTCTAATCTTAAAATTTATTTTTCTGATAAAAATATAGCCAGACCAGCTTTCTTATACTTTGGAATATGAACATTTTATTTACAACCATTCTGAATCTATATTTAAATATTTTAAACATTATACACTCCACCTTTTCAAAGAAGCCCATGCTTTTTTATTGTTAAAATATTTATACATAAAACAGTATAGACATTTAAATATCTATATATGACATTAAATATTTAGGGTACCATATCTCCTCTGTTTGTATATTTCTGTTTTTTACTCTAGTTCACACCTCTATAAATAGTTCCCTCATTAAAATTTTCTCAAATTACCTAGTTTTATCATCATTTTTCATCAGGCCTAGAGCGATGAATCCAAAGAGGCTGAACGTAGCTTAATATTTCTATTAGCCATTTACAGTTTCCAGTGAATCTTGAGCCTATATCTTCTGGTCTCTCTTTTTAAGGTTACTGTCTCTTTCTTGTAAGAGTAATGCTTGTAGACAGTTTTCATACAACCTCGATTACAATCCACTGTCTCTGATATACCTTATGAGTATTTCCCTTGGGTGTTGCCTTTTCAATTCTTGTTTGTATGATTTTTGTAATGAACATTTTAATTTTTTGATGTAGGTATATTCATAAATATTTTAGCTCCATATCAGGGGTCAGCACACTTGACATACATGGTCAGATAATAAATATTTCTGACTTTGCGAGTTACACAGTCTGCACCACTACTCATGCAATCCAAAAAATCGCAAAAGTAGTGGCAGGCAACACAAAATAAGTGAACTCAATGAAACTTTTGGTTTTTTTGTTTGCCTCTTTTGTTTCCACAGAAATAGGTGGTGGGCTACATTTGGCCCACAGGAAGCAGTTTGCTAACTCCTGCTCCCTATCTTTTGCTGGTTTTCATCACTCTAAGAATCCCTTCTTAGCCAGGCATCTGGCACACACTTGTAATCCCAGCAATCTGGGAGGATGACGCAGGAGGGTTGGAAATTCATATCATCCCTGGGCAACTTAGCTATTTAGTAAAGTCCTATCTCAAAAAAAAAAAAAAGACTGAAGGATATAGTTCAATTTGAAGACCTTGGATTCATTGTCTATACCTCACAAAAAGCCCCTCCCTAGCCTGAAGTTATAAACAAATTATTCTGCAGTCTAACCTCGTCTAAACATTATAAATATTTTTATATTTAGGTTTATAAGCTCTTAAAATTGATTTTTGTAAACGATAGCAGGTAAAGAATCTATTTTTTTTCCTCAGGGAACAGTGAATTACCCCTACTCCAATATATTGTGCCACTGATATGAAATGCCACTTTATTTATTTACTCAACAAGTATTTATTATTATGTGCCTTGCAAATGTATGCATTTTTCTGAACTTGGGCTTCTAGTCTACCAACCTTGTTGGTCTCTTTCCAAGTCTCCATCACAGAATTTTACTGTTTAAATACCATAAATTTATAGTATGTTTTGACATCTGAGAAGGCAAGTCTCTCTTCCTTTTCTTTCAATTATCTTGATATTCTTGATATTTACTTTTAAATGTGAATTTCAAAATTAGCTTGTCATGTTCCATGAAAAATCTCATTGGGATTTTGGCTAGGAGCATATTTAATATCTATAGAATTGTTTATAGGAACTGAAATCTTTTCTGTCCTGAAACATTCTTATCAGGGTCACCCTAAGTGTCATTCTCCTTCTGTGACCATAACACCTCTAAGGTTCTTAGGAGAGAAGACTTTGGCTTCTATCCTTTTTCTGCCACCTGTGTGGCAGGGTACACTCTACTAACACAAGAACTTTCCACTTGTTTCAAGCTTCCCTTGTTATTTTCAAGGACTCTCTAGGAAATTAGTGACAAGTTGATGATATGTTTAAAAAAATAAAAAGACCTTCTTGCTCTACGATTATTCTACAAGGCAAAGAAGCAGTTTCTCATGGTGCATTAAACTCTGGGCCACGTGAGCAAATAATTCCTTTTATATTGGCAATTTTGAGACTAGGTATTTAACAGAATATGTTTACATTTATATTGTTCTACAGCTAAACATGGTGACTGAAGAACTTACAATAAATATTTAACCAGTGACTGCCGTTAGCCAGGAACTGTTGGCTGCTGGAACAGACAGAAATCAATACCCTCTACTGAATTTCCCTTCCAGGATCAGGGGCCAGGGCTGGGGCCCAGGTACATGAGCAGGTAACTGTCCCCAAAGACTGAGGGCCACAGAAGATTCAGCTGACCTGAGGTTCTCCAGGATTTCTGGAGAGATGATGCCTAGACTGAGCCTGGATGAAGAGATGAGATGAAGTCAGCAAAGAAGGAAAAGCATTCTAGGACAGAAGAGTCGACATGGAAACAGTAGAATGTAAACCCCCCTGGTGTTTGAAGCACAGGAATTATATGCAGTTTAGAAGAACTATGAAGTATAAATGCAAGGGGAAGAGGCAGAAGATGGGTCTCTGGGGGTAAGCAGGTATCACAGAAAAGGTACCTCATCCAGTGCTCCCTGTGGCTTGAATTTTTATTTTCTTCTAAATAGTTGGAGTAATTGAGTTTCTTTTGAAGCCTGGGGCTGGTTTTGTCCAAGGTGTTTAACATGTAGCTTAATAGCTAAATATGGGATATATGTTCCACAGACATAGGACAAAAATCAAAGGGACCGTGAAGGATAGAGTTGAAGAATAAGGTTCAGAGAGGATTCAGTTAAGGAAGAGAGAGACGCATCTCTAACCAGCTGTGTGGGACAGTGATTAGGAATCCAGGGCCTGCAGTCAGTGCAGCTAGGTTCTAGTCCATACTGGAAAGAGAAATTGTGGGGGGGGGATCTTTGCTTACTGCCTGTTGTATTAATCTATTGTGGGGTCAAATGAGAACACAAATGATGAAGGTGGAGAGAATGCTGGTGACCATGCAGGGTTATAGCCAAGGTCACTGCCAATGTCTAAGAAGCCAGGATTTGGCTTTATTTTGAAGGAGGGAAGCAGGAGAAATGAAAGGAAAGTAGTTGCTTTGCTGGTCCTAGAGTGTAATAGTTTAGTAGATCAATTGGAGGTAGATTCTTCTTAATGTGCCTTGCAATTATTTTTCTTTACATTTCTCACAGTTGTTGAAACAATGGCTTTGGTTTGTAGTTGGGAACAGGGCCAACTGTGTACATAGCTCTGGACACTCATGGGCTTGGGCTTGTAGAAAAAGGCCATACTCTTATCCTCGAACTACAAGGCCAAGGAGGCCAAGAGCCACCTGAAATAGGATCAGACTAAATTTGAGAAAACATGAAATCCGCATCAGAAATCATGGGGTTATATATCTTGGCTATGAAACAATTATTTATTGTGTCACCTTGAACATTCTTACAATTATGCTGTGTCTCAGTTTCCTCATTTGCAAAGAAAGAAGGATAATGCCAACAGCAGAAGGTGCCTGTGTGTGCTGGTATGCCAGAGGACCCGTGCTAGGGCTCCGATGCCTATCCAACTCTGCAGAGGTTCAAGTGCCTTTTATAATATAGTATGGTATTTCCATATAACCTATGCACATCCTCCCACATACTGTAAATCATCTCTAGATTATTTATAACACATAATACAATGTAAATGTCATGTCAATAGTGGTTACACCACATTGTTTAGGGAATAATGACAAGAAAAAAGTCTGCATATGTTCAGTACAGATGCAATTTCTTTCTGAATATCTTCCATCCTTGGTCAATGGACTCCATGACCTCAGTGGACACCGACCTTCTCCCTCTACCATTAAGGAGGGCTAGCTCTATGTTTTATTTCACATAGTTATAAAATGCGAGTGAGATGGTAGAGATAGAAACTCCATTAACTATGAAATGATGTTTAATGTTACTTAGGATTTTGTGAAGGGAAGGAGCGGTCCTGGGGCAAGGCTCGGCATCCGGGAGCTGCTCCACACCACAGCCCAGCACGCTTCAAGTCCAGGAAAGAATTCAATTATTGCAGCGTGTAATTTTCTGTTTGCAAAGCTCATATTGTGTATGTAATTGAATCAGAATAAAGAGATCCAAAGGCTGTGGGCTCGGGATAAGGCTTTGGAGCTGGACTCCAGCAAAGCCAGGCTGGAGGTGGGAGGCTGAGGGAGGGAGGAAGGAGGGGACAAGGGCAAGAGAACAGAAAGCCAGAGGGACCCTCAAGGCAGGGGACTGATCCTCGTTTTTCACAGTTCTGCCAAGCTCTGCCTTCTCCCCGGGAGCCAGAGGGCCTGTGGGTTGGAGGGAAAGTCTAGGCTGGAAATCTCCTTTCCTCTTTGGCTTCGAGGCAGAGGCCTTAATTCCCCAGTCTGAAGATGCTTCCCAATCTCATCTCCAGCCACTTTCTGCATCAGCTCACTGCCTACTCGATCTTCAAACAGAGTGAGTTTAAAACCAAGAAGGCGTCTCCGGAGAGAAACATCAGGATCCAGTAGAAGAGTCACAGACTTAGAGTAGGGTGACTAAGTGTCCTGATTCGCTCAGGAGCCCTCTACCCCCAGTTTGGGCACTGGGGAAAACTACTCAGTCCTGGGCACACTGGGGTAGTCTGACACCATCATCTGGAAGATGTGGATTTCAGAGCTGTAAACTCAGGGAACCAGACAGGGGGTACGGGGTAGAGACATTTGCTATGTGGTCACACAGCATTTTACCCGATGCCGGGGCCAGCACCTCCGCTAGGCAGTGATGTGCAGGAGACACAGGTGGCTTCCCTGAGGTCTTTGCTGATACCTGCAGGGATGAAGAAGGCAGGGAGGGAGGAAGCAGGAAATCTCTATGCTTGTCTGTCCCCAAGATCTGGCTCCACTGTCCCGCTTTTGCACTGTCTCGATGGCCCCACACTGTCTTTCCTGACAGCCCCTTCTCCACCGACCTCCTCCCTCCAGCTGCCCTGTTTCCTTTCCCAGCCGCTGTCTCCCCTCGGAGACTCCTCTCCAACCCCGGGGAAGTGCATGAGACTTGGCAGTTGGACCGGGACAGGACTCAGGGATGGAATTCCAGCGAAGACCCAACAACAGGTCTGAGGGCGGCTGCCTGCTGCCATTTCCCAAACACTGACACATCTAACTCCAAGACAAACAGCCGCTGGGAGAGGAGACTGGCCGCTAGTGGAAGGAGAGGCAGGGGAGAGAGAGAGAGAGGAGGAAGCGGGGACCAGGAGGAGAAAGACAGAGTGAGGAAAAAAAAACACGCAGCACACCCAATCCAGTGGCCCAGAATCTCTCCCACATCTGCAGAATCAGAAACACTTATTAATAGCCAGCAAAAGGCAAAGAGGAAGTGTCTCATTGTCTGCTGCTGTCATTCCTCACTCTGACGAGCACTTAAAATGTCAAGACCCCTTTCAGCAGCTCTGCACAAGCAATCAGGCCCTCTCATCGGTCACCGCAGCTCCGCAGCCGCTGCGGCTCAGTCCTTCTGACTTCTTTGCTCGCCGTGTTTGGAGACAAGGCATGTGCGAACGAACACACACACACACACATACACAAGTGCTGTCTTTTGGAAGCAAACACTGCACTGAGGGTTCTGCGAGGCAGGGGATGGACGGGGAGAGGGTGAAGGTAAAGAGGGAGGCCAGGCCCTGCCTGCTGGCTCCGGGATGTCGGAGGGAAGGTCATTACATAGGAGGGATGTTTGGAACATGAGAGTCTGGCCACCGGCTGGGGCTGAGAGAGGAAAATTCACCTTGACCCAGAGGCTGGGAGCTGTCAGCTCTCTTGGAAAGGAGATTCCACGAGCAACTTTTAGACCACAGAAGACTGTCTGCTGTAGAGGAGGGCTGTGGTTTATCATTGTCTCCTTTGAGTGAACGATAAGAAAACCAGTTGGAGCTGCAGCAGGTGGGCTTTAGGTAATAGAGAAAGAATGACCTCCTTGACAGATCATAATTGCTGTGACATTGAACTGGTCTGGAAAATCACTCTCTGAGAATGTTTACAAGCTGTGCGATGTCTCCACCCAATACGGCAGGGTGACATCCTGGGTAGGGGTGTAGTGAGAGGGGCTCAGGAGGAGGAAACATCTAAGATTTAAGACCTTCTCCAGCAGGTGGGATCTCTTGTCCTGTGAGTTTGCTACAGCTGCAACAACAGAAAGTTACAGTCTAGGTGGCTGAAACAACAGAAATTTACCGTCTCACGGATCTGGAGGCTGGAAATCTGTGATCCAGGTTCTAGCAGGCTTAGTTCTTCTTGTGAGTCATAAGGGAAATGTCTTCCAGGCCTTGTCTCCAGTTCCTGATGGTTTCCTGGCCATCTTTGATATCCTTTGGCTTGTGTCACCATGAGTCTCCTCTCTTCCCCTGTGAGTCTCTGTTCAGGTTTCCTTTTTGAATAAGGACACCCATAATATTGCATTAAAAGATACTCTACTCCACATGAGCCCATCTTAACTAATTATATCTGTGCGGACCCCATTTCAAACAAGGTCAGATCTGAGGTACTAGCAGGTAGGACGCCAACATTTGAATTTTAGGGTGACACGATTCACCCATAATACTTCTCAATCAGAAAGACCATCAGGAGTATGTCCAGGAAGCTAGGAATGGGAGAAAGAGTTCTAGTATCCACACAACTGGCCTCAATTGAGATGTGTATCTGTGATTCTTTACAGTTGGAAGAGCCGGAACCTGCCTCTCAAGCTTGGATCTTTTCTAGAGCTCTCATTTTTATTCCCTTGAAGCAGATGGGACTGAAAGGCCAGAGTGACTGTCCTAGATTCTACAGCTGAAGGGAACTCATGGCCACCTTAGCTTAAAGAACCGAAGCATTCTGACTTTAAGAAAATGTTCAGTCATCGGACACACTTCCTTGTCCCCTGTTTCAAGTCTCAGGAATGAATTGGGGAATCCATTCACCTAAGGAAAGAAAGAGGGTTGATTTTTTTTTTTTTTTTTTTTTTGCTTTCTGCTGATCTGAATATGACAGGGCCAGGGTATCTGCTTAATGTTCAAAGAAAATTAGCTGTTGTCCAACATTTTCCGTAATGTCCATCCAATTCAATCAGCTAAGAGAAGCATGAAATGTCAGCGCTTCACATAGAAATAATTCAATCTGAGATCCTCATTTATTAGATGAAGGAAACAATAACGAGTAAAGGTAGAGAATTGCCCCTGCACATAGTCAGCATCCTGTGCTAAAGCACTGCGGTTTGGTCTCACTGCTGGCTGCTTTTAATTCAGTGGGGATTTCACCCAGTTACCTATCAAAGTAGGGCTTGAGGAGAACACTATCTAGGAAGAAGCAGGGTTGGTCTAGAAAGGCATAGGCCTTGCCCATAATGAGCCCTCTGGAAGCAGAAACAAGGACCCACTTCTGCTCGCCTCTTGCAGTGGGTAGTGCCAAGTGTGTGCCCCTTGCTTCTCCATATTAGCTACTGCCTCTTCTACTTAGAACTGTGGGTATTCAGGCTGCTTGGACTCCCTGAAGTTGACTAGGTCAAGTGCAAAGGGACTTGTCCATCTAGAAGACTATTCTAACAATCAGAACCCCTGTGGGTGGAGAAGCCACCCACCATCCATCTTGTCTGGTCTTTGACTCTTTTGTGGAAATTCTAGGGTCCTCTGGCCTCTTCCTCTCTCTGTCACAAACTGAGGTAGGGAGAAGAGGGGAGGGGAAGTGTGAGATGGGATGGAGGCTGATCGGAGGCAGGGGGCCCAGCCCTGTTCTCTGCACCTGTCCCCAGCTCTCATTTCCCTGGCCTGGGCTAATGGCTCAGCTTTCATGAAACCAGTAGCTTCTATCCTCAGAACCACCTACTTCTTCCAGGCCTGGACAGCCAGTTAACTCCTCACTGGGCCAGGAGATCATACCTGACGACAAGCTGGAAGCTGGCGCCTTCACTGAGCTCTCCGGGTTTTCAGAAGCCTGGTGGTCTCATTTAACCCCCCAGATGCACCCTGACTTGGGGAGGGCAGGGGAGGTTGGAATGATGGGATGGATGACGTCCTCCTAGGTGTCCCCTGAAGCCCAGGAGGGAACTGAGTTTTCATCTGCTAATCTGAGAGGGAAGGAAGTGCCAAGGGAATGGGGTTGGAGTTTCAGAAGGGGGTGCCACAGACGCAGGGATTTAAAAATAAACAGAGGAGCCAGCAGCATCTTTTCAGCGATAGCCATGGTAACGGATGCTGCTGGGATCAGCCAGCACAGGGACCGTTCCCGAGGCTCCAGAAATGTATGTGGGGTTGCACCACTCTCCGTTCCTCGCTTTTGCTGTCATTGTTGTTTTAAATTCTCCAGGGCTGTGAACACAGCAGATCCAAACCCGGGGAACCTCATGCAAATGCACCTCTACATTCCCGCAGGCACCTCCAGGCTCGCTCCTCTCTGTTCCCTCCACGTGTGTGCTCGGGAGCCCAGCCTGTGCATGCTCAGGCGTGTGCATTCACAGCACACGGACACACTCTGTTGATCTACCATGCTTACACAAACACAGACACACACGTGTGCCTGTGTATCTCTGTTCATTCCTATGTGTACTCAAATAAGCGTACTACAGTGGCTGGAGGTGGGAGGAAGAGTTGAACTCAAGTCTCTCTCCAGATCCACATGTGTTTTTGAGGCTGCACATGCTCAGGCTATCTGATGTCTTCCAAAGCATTTATGTATTTGCTCACAGGACTTCCATGGTTGTCTCCTTCCTGGAGATCGTCACACCCCCGATCTCTTACAGATGTGGGAACTCCCTTGAATTATCCAGGTACATGTGATTGACCGCTGTCTCCATTCTGTACCTGCTTGAACACACATGCAGTTGTGGTCAGTCTGCTTCTTCAAGTGTAAGCACTTGGGCAGCAGCAAATTCATGCTCACCTGTCTTCTCTTCTGTGTTATGGTTTCTTATAGATCTCAAAGGATGCTCATATGCTCAGGATCCAGAACCCCAATGCAGAGCTATGTAGCTACGTAAGTATGTTGTCTCGGGGTCGCTTCGTACTTGTCTCCTTCCCTCCCTTCGCCCGCTCCCGTGTGTACATGTATCTCTATTCTTCTCCTCCAGCGAAGCATCTGAGTCAGTGCCTTTCATTCACCCCATGCACAGTGGAAGGAGGAAAGCAGACAGTCACAGACTGGCGCTTGAGGCCCTTGGGTTCCTCAGCAGGCAAAATTGAGCAGAAATGTACTACCAGAGCCAGTGTGTTTTTTAAAAATTGCTCAAGTCTCCCAAGGAGGCAAGAAAATCAAAGCCTCGTCATTTAAAATCCCCACACAACAGAAGGAGAAATCAACACAGCTCTCAGCAAAGGCTGAGCCTCCCCCACTTCTTCCTCCTTCTCCAGATGAAAGGACAAATAGAAAACAATTTAAAAAAAAAAATCTGGACTGAAAGAATTGTCAAATAAACGGCACCAGATTTCACCCTCAGCCTGGGACATGTGCTCCCTGATCACAGGACAGAAGTGAGACAGGGCCGATTCACTCACAGGCTCGGGGATGAAGGGGCAGCCCCTGTTGGGCCAACCTTGGTGATGAGTCCTTTTTCGTACAGTATGGGGTGAAAACATCACAGGCTTTAGAGGATAAAGACAACTGAGGTCAACATCTGTCACGTAGTAGATGTGTGACCATAAGGAAGGCCGTTGGCCTCGTCTGTAAAGCAAGGATAAACGAAAATCCCTATATCTGGGCCGGAGGGTTAGCTCAGTGGTTCCGGAGCCTGCCTCGCAAGCGCAAGGTCCTGAGTTCGATCCCCGGAAACCACATATAATGCTGGGCGTGGAGACATGCCCACCAGCAATCAACGCCGCATACCACAATGCTGGACGTGGTGGCTCACGCCTGTAATCCCAGCACTCGGGAGGCAGAGACAGGAGGATTGCTGAGTTCGCGGTGGCTTGCCTGGCACCATAGTGAGCTCAGGGCCAGCCTGAACTACAAAGCGAGACCCTGTCTCAAAAAGAAAAAAAAAAAAATCCCTATATCTGAGCCATCTTCCTGAGATGCCCTAAAATAGTTTCCTACCTCTAGCCTTGCCTAGCAAGTAACCAAGGAAAGATCACTGGATCTGAGAGCATAGAAGGCTTCCAGATTCTGACTTTCCAGTAAAACAAAGATTTAGAACTCAACGAAATATGCTCTGCTCTCCATGGTTAAGGAAGAGAGGGGACAATGACATCTGAGGAGATAGGAAGACCTCACCATTGTCCACGTGCGGGAAGGCTGACCTCAGAAATACCCCATTCTCCTGATATTGAACATCTCTCTCCTGCCTTTTTCTAAACAATTATGTTTTTATTGTTCATCTACTGCATGCTTTCCCTATTCCTGTCCCAGTGAAATCTATGACCCAGATTGGGTCCCTGGTCTCAGGTGTAGTAACTAGGAAGAACAGCCTTTAAACCTGGGCAATAGTAGATCATCCCTGGCTTTGCCTTGCAGTCTGACATAACCAAAAATTGTAGGCTGGATGGCTTAATTGGAACTTATTTTCTGGGGGTTAAAATATTAAGGTGTCAGTGACTTGTTTCCTGGTGAAGGTACTTTCTCACTTGTTCAAAGGTAGAAGGCTATGTTCTTCCCGCGTGTCTTCATATGGCCTCTCCTCTGTGCATGAGCATAAAAAGTGAAATTCTCTAGTATCTTCTTCTGTTTATAAGGCCACCAGTCCTAGTAGATCAAGGCCCCACCCTATGGCCTCACTTGAC
>PVIC010015989.1:0-34509 GCA_004025085.1 Thryonomys swinderianus | reverse complement strand
GTCCGGCATTGTGGTATGCGGTATTGATTGTCGGTGGGTGTGTCTCCATGCCCAGCATTATATGTGGTTACCGGGGATCGAACTCAGGACCTTGCGCTTGCGAGGCAGGCGCCGGAACCACTGAGCTAACCCTCCGGCCCTTTTCTTTTTTTTTTGAGAAGTTCTGGCTTTGTAGCTCAGGCTGGCCCTGAGCTCACTATGTAGCCCAGGCAAGCCTCGAACTCAGCAATCCTCCTGCCTCTGCCTCCTGCATGCTGGTATTACAGGCATGAGCCACCACGCCCAGCATTGTGGTATGTGGTACAGATTGCTGGTTGTGGTATTGTTGTATGTGGTTACCGGGCATCAAACCAGGGACCTTGCACTTGCTAGGCAGGCACTAGAACCACTGAGCTAAATCTCCGGCCCTGTGGTATTACATTTCTATTGAGGAAGTACTCTATGGAGGTGCTGAAGGATTTGGTGAGCTTAAAGCAAATTTTTTGTCAAATGTAGGAGTCCTTCTGTTGTGAACAATCTCTTTCCCACAAACATGCAAACAAGCACACAGCCTCACAGCACCAGGAGGGAAAGAAAAGGGGCCACACATTTTAAAGTTGCAGACACGTTTCTAAGGGTTGTCAAGTGTTTTCAGGCACTTCTGAAGAACTTTCAACCTGAACCTGAGCTAACGACAGTTTGGGGGATCCACACAGCAGCCCTGGACAAGCCCGACACAAAAATTTACCTCGCAGGCAAAAAAGTTCACATTTAACTTTTTGTAAAAGCCTACTTTGATTCAGAACACATAAATTCTTTTTTTTTTTTTTTTTTTTTTGCCATACCAGAGATTGAACTCTCGTCCTTGTGCTTTCAAGGTTGGCACAGTACCACTTGAGCTAAATCCCCAGCCCCCTACTACAACTTTTTAAAGATTTTGGATCTTCCAATGTTTAAACCCAACCATTTTTAAAAAGCAGTGTGGCCTGTAATCCCAGCACTCAGGAGGCAGAGACAGGCAGATTGCTGAGTTCGAGGCTTGCCTGGGCTACATAGTGAGCTCAAGGCCAGTCTGAACTACAAAGTGAGACCCTGCCTCAAAAAAAAAAAAAAGCAGCAGTGTGAATTTTAGGACAAGCTAGACAGTTGGCATCTGGGGTTAGTTAAAAACAAATTGTAATACAGACCAATTTCTAAAACCTTTCTAAGCATTATTATAAAGAAAATGAGCCAGGCGTGGTGGCTCATGCCTGTCATCCCAGCACTCAGGAGGCAAAGGCAGGAAGATTCTAGACAGTTCAAGGATGGCCTGGGCAAACAGTGAGTTCTAGATCAGCCTGAACTACCGTGTCTCAAAAAAAAGTAAAAAATAAGATGAAACTATTAAACCTATTGCCAAGAAATAACCATTTTAACAGTAACAATAAAAACACTTCAGTTCTTAACATAAATGTTCAGTGTCTTAGAAATGAAGACTCTTCTCTATGGTAAAAAAATTCAATCTTTTTGATAGTATGTGATTGTTTTTATCAAAATGTAAAGATTCATTACCAACAGCTCCTTTAAATACAACTACAATGCAAACACAGAGATAAGAGTCATTTTTATCTCAGCAAAATAATCCCTGAACCTTTGGAGATGAATACAGTAATCCAAAGACACAACTTGCCAAAATTATACTCTCCCTGATGAAACACTATGTGATCTCTTGTCCCTAGACTTGGAAATATATCCAGTGGAGACACATAGGTATTAGTTTTGCTTGCATAGTAGATAATTAATAAATTATTCTCAGCTCACACTGGTCTTTTTCTTTTCTCTTTGGCAATCATTTGGGAAGTAAAATGCTTTTGCAGCTTAACTTCATGTGTTTTTTCACGAAGAACAATTTCTACTCATGCACATTCCAAGAAAAAAAACAAAACTTGAAGGACAAATGGATGGTGTGATTTCATATTTCACTGTGGCTTACAGAGGACAAATCACGTTCATTCTTTTAACTGTTTACTAAAAAGCATATCACCAGGCAGGGGGATCAGAGCAAGGGACTAGGTGGGTAAATGTTTGTTCATAGCTTCTGACACGTCACTGTTACAGGGCATAGATTTCACCTCCAACCTCCAACACCATCTTCCTGCTATTAAAATGTCTGTTGGTTCTGTTCCCGGCTATCTGGAAGACACAAAAGAAAGGGTAACAGAAGATGCCCAGCAGCTGGGACCTGGTCCATGTGGCACTGCGCTTGGCTGAGGACCGGGCATGGACCCAGGACCTACGACACTGGTGCCACCGCCCACAGGAGCTGGAGGGCACTGTGTCACTCCAAGCATGGTGTGAATATGTATGCCAGTACCCACCACATTGCAGGGGATCTGAAAATGTCCTCCGCTGTCCCCTGCCCCCCTTGGCTCCTCCCGCCATGCCCTTGCCCCCCACTTCCCACTGTGCCAAGACCCTGCAGCCAAGTCAGCTCATCCAAAGCAGACTGGCAACCAGGTGTGGCCAGGTCTCTGCACAGGACAGTCTCATCCCAGGAGCCACATCCTCCCTTCCAGCTGCACAGGCAGTGCACACAGGAAGGAACTGTGGAGGACATTCATCGTAAACTCAGGCCTAGCCCTCGAAACATGAAATCCAATCCTGCTGGTCTATCAGCATACCTCTTCCGCTTTGTGTGAAAAAGGTGTATGATTTCACTCTCGTTCATCTTGTGGTCCTTTTCAGCCTCAGAAGGTAGCTTCTCACAACACAGCTGATACTTTGCTTTCATGGTATTTGTTTGTCTTACTGTCCCTGACTCGTCTTGTCTCAGTTCACTGTCCCAAGGATGGGGGTTCAGGGGAGTCCTGTCACTCAGGACTCTGTTCCTGAAGAGCTCTATCTAAGGGTAATTGTCCAAGAGACTCTGATGTTCTGGGGCTTGGTTCTTTGAGATGGATTTCCAGGGGGTGATGACTCGGGAGACAGTGGCGTCTTGGGACTTGGTTCTTGAGATGGTTTTCCAGAAGATGACAATTCAGGAGACGGTGGTGTCTCATGGTGATGACTGCTTTTGTGTTCACTGTTCCATTGATTCTTGTCTTTGGGCTTCTATTTCTACTGGAGGTGCATTTTTTTTCCTCTAGAATGTCATGTTCTTTTTCTTGTTTTCAGTAAACAAAATAAAACAAAATCATCAGTAAACACAGTGCTCTGCTACCAACTTAAACACATGGCATCAGTGACTGAGTAACCATGCGTGACCATCAAAAACTCTCACACAGTGCAGTGCAATGTTCTTTTGAACATGTTTCTCCTCTCACTCTCAGACAGAAACTGGTATTGGAAAAGCAAAAACTGGACAGGATGAACATAGTACCAGAAAAGAGAATAAAAGATGTGTTACTTGATATTAACAGATACAATCTAGTAATCATTTAAAACAGAAAAACCACAGGAAAGACTGGCTTCTTCTATGAATCCCTGAAGTGAGGAAGGCACTTTTATTAAGACTAAAAAGGGAGAAATCAGAAGGCAAGAGAACCCATAGCCAATATTCTATAGCACAGACAGCAAAACACAGAAAGTAAACTTCTGGCCCAGAATACTCATGTGGACCGGCCTCCCCACAGCCAGCTATGCTGCTAGTGCTAAGCCCACCCCTGCCTGGGTAAGGACCTCTGGGCAGAACAGCCAAAGTCCTCCTCCCTGATGCTCGTGTCCCTCAGGTGCCCACATTTGACCCAGAGTCATCTCCCAGACAGCTGTTACCTCCTGTCTGCCTCGCACCCTGGTCCCACCTTCGCTGGATGGGGACAGAATCCTGTGAGACACCCTCGTGCTCTCTGACCTTTCCCAGACTCCTTGGCCACCCAGTGACCCCTCAGCGACCCTGCAGAGTGGACAGATACCGAGCTTCCCAGACTGACATGAGACCCCACACACACATACAGACACACAGACATACATACAGACACACACAGACTACACAGACACACAGACACAGACATATTCACAGACACATAAACATAGACATACACACAGGCGCACACACACAGACTCACACACATTCACAGACACACACAGACTCATACATACACAGACACACTTTCACTCTCCCATACATCTGGGTACCTCGATTCCCCTCCTCACTGGCCACCTGGCCACACCTTCCCACCCTGCCCAGTCCCTCTCTGACCATGATTCCAGCATCATGCATGTCCAGGGGCCCCAACCTTTCCCTATGGCACACCCTTATCAGATGCCAGATCCACCCACATGGCTCTACCCACGAGGCCATAAGCAATAGCAGAGCTGAGCTGTACCCACCTACACCCAGCATGCGGGCACCGTCCCTACCAGGGACACAGCTCCATGCTGCTCCGGTCTCCAAGGAGTGGGAACCATGAGGGAGCCCCCTTCTCAGACCATGTGGACACAGCAGCCTCGCTACCCTGGCTTCAGTGAAGCCTTCCTTGGAAAACAAGAGTAGGACCAGGAGTTTAGCTCAGTGCTTCCGGCATCTGCCTGGCAAGCACAAGGTCCTGAGTTCAATCCCCGGTACCACATATCACAGTGCCAGGTATGGTGGCACTTGGGAGGCAGAGGCAGGAGGATTGCTGTGAGTTCAAGGTTAGCCTGGGCTACCTAGTAATTTCAGGGCCTGCTTGATCTACAAAGTGAGACTCTGTCTCAAAAAAGAAGATAAACAAGAATTTTAAAAAGGATCTTCAGGGACCACAAGGCCATGCTGGTACGGGATGGACGTGCACTGAGAAGAGGAAAAGTGGCACCTGCAAAGTGCCTAGCTCTATCCCATAGAAACCTCAGGGGCAGTGAAAGGCTACAGAAGGTAAGATAAAGATGGCCACACGAACACAGGGTTCCCTGCCTGTATTCAGCCCCCGGGGAAGTTGCCAGCTGCTCCCATCTCCCACTGCCTCGGTGTCCCCTCATCCCCGCACCCTTCTGAGACTCCCCAGCCCTCTGCTCCCCACAGCTGGCATCTGTCTCCCCTCAAGCAAAAGTGCACAGACACCATCAGATAAGCAAAGGCATTGGGGACTGAAGACAGAAGGGGCCAGCACTGCCCAGCATCGCCTACACAGCATCCCTAGAACCACAGAAATGGAACGAACAAAGCTCCAAGTCCAGTGAAGATGTGAAAATGTGCTTACACAAATAATATACCAATATAACACATAACACAAATTACATGCAGTAGCAATGGCTTTGCGCTGTCTTACTACAGGCTAACCTGCAGCTGCAAAGTCCCCAGGTTCACCAGGCCGTCTAAATCTCCCTGCCGATTGGCTGTGGCTCTTGGGTTCCTTCGGTTCTGTGCTTTCTTCTTTAGGGTCCAGCACGCAGCCCAGCCGCCTCCCACTCCCTGCAGGGCACCCCGCATTCCCGAGCCTTTCCAAAGCCCTTGTCTGAAATCACTAGTTTCCCCACCTGGTCATTTATAAACTATTATCAGAGTACATGAGGTGAAATGTTAACACAGATCAATAAAAGATCTGACCTGACACAACTTGCCACCGGGGAGTCAAACTATGGGTCGTCAGCTGACCTGAAAGCTACCCAGGAAGCGTGGGACAGGGGCCCCGTGAGGGCTGACAGCAGGCAGCCGGCTCAGAACCAAAGAACCTCACAGGGCTGCTGGGACACAGACACCCGCCATGGCCAGGTGTGCAGGGCACACACTAATGTTCCCAGGGGCACTCGCGGGTAGAGGGCACACGCGAGAACCACCTCGGCCTGAGATGCCATGCACCCATCCATATGCGGCACACATGATGCATGCTCTTACCAGGAAGTGGAACCACTTTTTTATCCTTGTGGAGGTTCTTGAGAAATGCTAAAAAAGAAAAATCCAAACATTAATTAAGGATCAAAGGGTCCCTACATGGTGAGATTTTAATGTAAAAACTATGGCTAAGAGTCATGGGCTGGGGCCGTTCCAGTTCAGAGAGAAGTCAGTTGGCCTTGTGAGAAGCACGATCGTGCTCTTACTGTGCATGAAGACGATGGGCGGCGGGACCAGCTTCACCTTCCTACTTTTCTTCCCTGGAGAGAAGTGGATTTTACAGAGTTCATCATTTACATGTGTAAGACAGCTTCACAGCCGGCCGCTGGTGGCGGGTGGTGGCATTTCCTCCTTCACCCTGACACACTGGGTCCCAGCATCTCTTCAGGTGGACCACAGGATGGACCCCATGATCAGAAAATGTGAACCTGCTGCGTTTAAACAGCAGCTGCTTCTGGAAGCTCTGACATCTAACAGCAGTTAGATGAAGTCTCGCTCCAAAAAAGAAAAATGAAACCCAGGGTGTAACTCGCCCAACGCCAGCCAAGGTGTCACACCCAGGTGTGCCGCAGGTGTGCACTAACGCCCTCTGAGGGCTGCACCTGCTCCTCGCACCCACAGCCCTGTCTTGATTTGGGGGTTCAGGAAGGGTGTGCAGCCCATCACCCCGCCAGGGGACACTGAGTCCATTCCCTGCACTTCTGGGCGCGGCAGGGTGTCCACGCTGCTGCCAGCACAGCCAGGGTGAGTGCGTCCATGACACCAAATGCGAAACCACCTGTGTCCACCTGTCTACTCGTCAACTCAAAGAAAATGTGGTTTTTATACATAGTGGAGAAATGCTCAGCTCTACAGGAGATAAATTCCAGGCATTCGTAGAAAAACAGATACACCTGGAAAACATAATATTAAGTGAAATAAGCCAGAGACACGAAAGTTTAAATACCACATGGCTCTCTCCCTTGAGTAAGGCCAAGAATAAATGAAAAGCAAAATAAAGACTGACAGAAGAAAAGAGGGAGCCAGATCTTTTGCAAATGGGTAAGGGTCGCAGAGACCCAGAGCATGGGAGAGGAAGGGAGAAGAAAAAAGATGTAGAACATGCCAGGAACAGCGAAAGTGAGCACTGTGCATTGCAAATATGAGCCAAAAATAGTAACAATGATCGAAATGAAAGTGGGTTCAGAGACAGGAGGAGAAGGGTGGGAAAGAGGAGGGGTTAAGAAAGCACCCTGGGTTATAAGTTACACCTGCTCCCCAAGAGTACAGACTCCCTGAACTGCCCACATGTACTCAGGCTGCAACATGTTAGTAAATAAACACACAAATATAACGTAAATTCGAAGTAGAACAAATACTATGAGTCTGACACAAAGAGGGGCTTTGGTTAGAGCCAGGTGAGCTCGGAGGCCACCAAGGATCAGATGTGCCTGCAGCGGGACAGCCTGGAAACCGCCGTCTTGTCCACAGAGTCCACTCGCCGTGAACTGCACATTGACACGGTCCAGGCACAAGCAGAGCATGGACTCAACACGTGCTTTAAAAGCTCACTTTTGGGCCCAGGGATGTAGCTTAGTGCCACAGGGCCTACCTAGCAAGCACAAGGTCCTGAGTTCAAAGCCAGGATGCCAGGTATAGGAGAGAAAGAGAGGGACAGAGAGGAAGGAAGGGAGGGAGTGAGGGAGCGAGGGAGCGAGGGAGAGAGGGAGGAAACCTATGCTTATGTTCTGACCACTGTGACATTCAGCACCTTCGAGTTATGGATTAAGACACTGGACTCAGCTGTGTGGAAAGAACCTCACCGCGATGGTTAAAAGTCTGTTGAGTGGATGACAATTCAGAGGCCTGGAGTTTACAATGCGCTTGATTTTTTTTAATGGCAGCTATTATACTAGCAAGGCCACTGCATTCTCTGTGAGCTGAGATGTCTTTCATAAATCAGGACAGACCCTTGCTGAGTCCTTACACAAAAACTCAGCTACATCAGAAAGCAGCTTGTGTTCGTGAGATCTCAGCCGTCAGTGTGAATGTGCTGCTGACTGTGTCCTAATCCACTCCCTGCAGCCAACTGATCCTCATTGAAATTAGAATATAGTTATAAGGTATAATTATGCAGTATAATTTATAATAGCTGAACCTTGGAAGCAGCCTGTATAGCCATCAGCAGTTCCATGGATAAGGAAAAGTACATGTGGTAGAGTATTACTCTCCCCTAAAGAGGGACGCATTTGGGTCATTTGTAGGAAAATGGATGCACCTTGAGACTGTACTGTTAAGTGAACAAATCAGACACACAAGCTTCAATATCACATAGTTTCTCTGCGCCCAAAGTACAATTAAAGAATGAAATAAAAGATAATAAGAAGTGAGGGGATCGTTTGCAAATGGGAAAGGAAATAAAAGACAGAGAGGAAGGAAAGAAGAGAAAATGGATGAGAAAAGAATTCAAGATAGAAATAGAGGTTTTGTAAATGGGAAAGAGAACAAGAATTAGAGGAAACAGGAAGGAAAGAAAGAAGTTGTGCTATGTTCATGGACAAGCTACCCATGATAAACGTAATCATTATGTCCTGTAAACTCGTACTAATAAACACAGAAAAGTTAGGAAACTGAGCAAAGCAAAACAAACAGAAATAAGTATGAATCCTAAAGCCACCACTTGCTATTACTACTACACTGTGACATGTCAAGTGCACCAGTGGGGACAGACATGGGCCTGATGTTAAATAAAGGCTTCTGCAAACTGCTGTTCACAAGCTGCCTACACTTTTCAGATATTTCAGCTCAGCGGTAGATCCCTTGCAGCACGTGCACAGGCCCAGGTTCAATCCTCAGACCAGGGAAGCAAGATTGGCCCCATCCAGAGACACCTCAGGGGACCATGATGAGGAGGGCCGGGGGAGCAGGAAGGAGGGCAGGGCATGGGGCTGCATCCTGAGTCTCTAGTGCCATCTGCACTGGAGAGGGGAGGAGGCAAAGGGAGAAGGAGGAGGAGGACGTGGCAAGGGTAGGAAGGCAGGGCCTCGCTGGCCTGGGGACGCTCTGAGCTCCTCCTCCACACACATCCAAGGCAGAGCCCGGGAGGCCCCACACAGAGGGGAAGGGCCACTTCCATCCGCGTGGGCTCTGCTTCCCCTGGGACCCCATTTCCAGAGGGAGGGAGTGACTGTAGACGCACCAGGGTAGGAACAGAGCTCACAACTGCCAGGCCCAATTGCCACATGGGCCTGAGGGACCCACATGGCCAAGGGCCTCTGATAAACACTCACTTCTCCTCTTCCATTCTCAGAGAGCTAAGAACAGCTGCTAAGTCAGTACATACCACGTCCTCTGGGCCCCCGGCGCTTCCCCAGCCCGCAGGAGGTGGAGGAACTTCCCTGTCAGAGGCTCCTGGCCCCGAGGGATCCCGTGGGACAGATACAGTCCGAGCTGACATCGCCGAGGAACAGCTTCCACAGAACTGTGAGATGTCACTCTAGGTCTGCTCCTGCATCAGATGGGGAAGCCGCTGCCCACCATGCTGCACAGAGAAGCAGGCACCTGGCCCCAAAGACCGAAGAGCGGTCTGAGATTTTCCAGAAGACTCGGACGAGGGGCAAGGAAAACAGCCAAGCATAAAGGGAGTGTAACAGACACAGCTCTCCACAGTGTTTCTTTCCAAGGCAAAGGCTGGGGCTCCAGGCCCAGACGACTGCCCCAGAGCAGGCACCCTCCAGGTCCACGGTGACCCAGCACTGCCGAGCCGCAGCCCAGCCTCTCCGCATGTCACCGGTACGCAGCAGACACAGGACAACAGAACCTCCCGATGCCACGTCGGAACCAGAGGGCATGTGGGCTTCGCTTACCCACGAGGAAGTGGGTCTGCGGCCAGCCCACACTGACACGGCCCCTCCAGAGCAGGTCCAGGGCCACTACCAGGTCTCTGGGGTGCAGGGTCAGGGCTTGCTCTCCTCGGCACCACGCCAGCGTCCTAAGCATCATTTTAGACCTGGGTAAGAGATCACAGAACATCGCTGAGTGAGTGTCCAGGGTCAAAGCAAGGCCAGCCAGCTGATGCCACCTGCCAAATACCGAGGGCACACCATGGAGGCCCTTGGGGATATGGGGGGATCTCTCAACAGAGCCTGGAACTCTGGGCCATGAGTGCTAGGCTCACTTAGGGGGTGTTTATTCCAGAAATAACTGCAGAGCCTTTGCCCTTCCCTTAGACCACAGTGTATGCCCCTCTGCAGCAGATACCACAATGCCCTCTACCTGCCTGCAGGGAGGCCTCAAAAGGTGAGGCCTCAGAAGTGCAGGTGGGCATAGTTAATACTGTAGTGTAAATGACTGAGCTCTTGATAGCAGCTATCAAGAGCCTCCTGATGAAGAGGGATGGGTGGGCAGGGCCGGGAGGGCACCTGAGGCTGAGGCTGTCATGGCCAGCAGGGTCTGTTCTGATTGTCTTTACACATGCACTGAAAAAGCAGGACAAATGAACAGAAGCCTCATTCTAAGAAACAAAGCTCTAACTTTACTGAAAGATGTAAAAACAGACTTGAAAAGTCAGCCACTATAGGCCATGCACTTGGAGCAGCTGCTGTTTGTCATAAAGCACACAGGCCACCATACAGCATGGAGAGAAGCACTGGGGCCAGAGGCGCTGCACACCTGAACAGATGCCTGTGCTGTTCAAGAGCAGATCCTCGGAGCCACGTGATGGTGTGAGCATGGGGGGGGCTCACTTTGTAACACGTCCTTAGCTACCAGACTGGCTAAAATGGTAGCATAAACACATACACGCCTGCACACACACATGCTCACACACACACACTCACGATGATCCACACATGTCAGAATCTGTAAGAGGGGCCATCTGCAGGGAAGCAGTCAGGACACTGTGCGGCACAGCCTCTCCTGTGGCCTGGCCACCATGGCAGGACCCTCAGAAGCCAAGTGAGTTAGAATCCCTTTAGTTTTTTTTTTTTTTTTTTGAGACAGGGTCTCACTTTGTAGTTCAGGCTGGCTCTCAGCTCACTATGTAGCCCAGGCAAGCCTCAAATTCAGCAATCCTCCTGTCTCTGCCTCCCGAGTGCTGGGATTACAGGCGTGAGCCACCACACCCGGCTGTGAGTTAGAATCCCACTGCAAGAAAAACTGGTCTCCTTTTCTGTTGTTGCTGTTGTTGTTGTTGTTGTTGTTTTTTCTCCCTGACCTTTGACAACTTTCTCCTGCTTCCTAATGCCCCAGAACAAAAGCAGCTGCAATAAAACAAGGCCAAGAATTATTCCCGGCAAGCTAAAGAACACTCATTACTATTGACTTAAGCTCTGGAGATTTCAAATTGCTTCCTTCGCCCTGAAAAACAGAAACGTGCAGCTACAACATCCCTGAAGGGCAGGAAGCTGTGGGAATCTCAGGGCTCTCAGCACCCGCCTCCCTGGAATAGGTCTGGGTTGGGGCCAGCAACAGCCGGAATCACTCAGTAAGAAGGCTGCGTTTTTAAGTGAGATGTGGAACGGCTCCATCCTCTGCTTCCAGATGAATCTTAGAGGGGCCGCCACTCCTGACCGACTGGGGAATCAGCAGCTCGAATGGAGCATCTTCCTTTGCCCAAAGCCTTAAAGCCTGGAACTGAACTAACAGGGCTGCTGCCCTAAGAGCAAAGTCATGGGCACTTGGAAGAGGCCTCAGGGGCCGCCCAGCACCCAACACGAGGGGCAGGCACCCCAGGAGGGATGGGAGGCAGATCCACCCGGCCTCCTGCCTCACGTCCTCTGCCCTCTGTCACCACTTTCTTGACCATCTAGCAAGGTCGTTAGTGTGAAAGTGAGAAGGGAAAGGAGGCAGTTAGGACCATTTTGTCACCTGTTACTGGGCAGCTGTTCCAGGGGCCGTGTCCCTCAGGCTCCAGGAGAGAACAGAGAATTGAGGAGAAAAAGGGTGACCCCAGACAAGGGCCAGGCAGGCAGAAGGGATGAGAGGTCTGCCGGCTGGGTGCCTCTCCCTCAGGACACGGGGTCGCCTGCAGACATCCTATCTGGTTGCAAACCACATAACAGAAAGGCGAGAGGCGATGAAGGAGACCCAGCTCCAGAACTGAACCAAGTCTTGGTGAGACTTACATGTGCTGCACGACCGGCTCTTTTCTGGCCACCAGGTGGCGCTCTAGGACACAGAGGTATTCCTCCAAGGGGGTGCCAACGCCACCTTTGTATTTTAATATCTCAGGCATCCACTTTATAAAAACCTTTTCTTGAAAACAAAACAAAACAAAAAAGCTTCTCTGATAATCTTGTTGGCACTCATCCCACAGAAGGGCGATTTTTCTCTCACTTTGCCAGGGAGAGTAGAAAACCAGAGGTAAACACCCCAGTGTGGAAAGGATCTAACTACTGACTGGTGGAATGCAACTATAATAAAACTGAAGTGAAAACCCAACAGCGCTGTGTCGTGTGACATCTCAGAAAGCCCGAGTCCCTCAGCTGCCTTCTCCTCTCATGCCGACAAGAGCAAGACTGAGGAGGTCGCCGAGACCCGTGCTTGTCACCTGGGCCCTGAGGAATACTGTCCACATCCTCCTGGCCAATGCCACCTCCGCTGCACACGCCGCCCTTCCCAGGACCCGAGACTCTGCTACCAAGGCGGCAACCTGACCTTCCGGATGCTCTCGGAGGTCCGTGGGGCTGTTCGGACCGCGCAGACGCAGGGGAAGTCAGAGGTGCCCCGTGGTCTTGGACCACAGAGAGCGCTCCCTGGGGTCTTCCACTTGGGCCAAGATGGCCCTGAGTTTGATCTCTCTAACACTGACCGGCTCTGGCCTCCTACCCTTCACGGCTAATACATCACGACAGAAAGTCACACGTGTGAAAAAACTTCAGCCAACTGCTTTTTAAACTACAAGTCCAAAGCAGTATGATTCTCAGTAAAGTTACAAAGAAATTCAGAACTTACTATTTGGTGATAGCGCTTAGGGTAGGAACAGAGGGCAGGCTGGGTGGGAAGTAACTGTTTTTCTATAAAGTGTCCTCTGGAATATTTTAACTCAATCAAGCGACGCACTACAACTGTTCTATATGAGCTGTTACCAGTGGGGTTTTATAAGTATTCTCATCCACGCTGAATATCTACACAGTATATATACTTCTACATCTTCAACATCTACGAGACATATCTTTTTTCTTTGTGTTGTGTCTTAAGGGAAACATTTTCTTAAAAGACACTCGTGAATTATCTCCCTGAAACAGAAACCAGAGTGTTAGAGCTGGCATGTTGGCCCTGGCATGTGGACTAGAACTCGGGCTACAAGTGGGTGCTGATATGAGATCCTCCATGACACCCACACCCAGGAGCCAGCGGTGGTCCCGAGAGGACTCACCCCACGCAGAAACCAGGGCTGGGAGGTCACCAACCTCCTGGCCACAGATGGGTCAGCCATAGTCCAGCTCAGGCCAGACGAGATACAAGAGCCAGCCAGGTCAGTGCTGTCAGATGAGAAAATCCAGCTCCAACCTGCTGGACGAGATGCAGGTTATGTGGGAGAACCCCAGGGCGAGACCCAGGCCGAGGCACCTCATTCCCACTGACTCCCGGCGGTGATGCCAGGGTTTCCACCAACACCCCAACCTCCCCACACACTCCACAGGAACTGCGATCCCGCCTCAATTTGGATGGCAGAAAACAGGAGAATCACGCCGACTGGAGCAAATGAAAAGCCAGGTCATCTGCAAGATTATAACCCAAACCCATCAGAGAGGCAAGGGAGGTTACAGAGCAGCTGAAAAGCCGGAAGCCAAACCCTTCCCAGCACATGCAGGACCAGAGGCTGCTGCCCGCAGCTGGCACAAGCCAAAAGCAAGAGGCCCTCAGGGGTGAGAAGATCCCCCAGGTGTTCCAGCAAGGATGGGGTAGGCTGAGGACAAGCTTCAAGCTGCTCAGAGGAGGACCCCATGGGCTGCCACCCCACCTGCTGCATACTGAGAACACACTGGGACGGAGCCCCCCACCGGGCAGGGGCAAGGAGCAGCTCTGGTGCACGCTACAACTGGCCCCTGCTCCAGGGGAAGCAGACCAGGAAACCCGCGCTCCGAGGGACGCACGCGGGGACACAGTTCACCCACTGCAGGGCCAGGCTGAGCGAGGAGAGGGCCCAGCACCCACCACACACGGGAGTGAGCCCAGCACCCACCACGCGGGGAGGACAGAGGAAAACAAAACATATGTATATAGGGGGTAGGGGTTGAAGGGTGGGTAGGGATATGGGTAAAAATGAGAATTAACTTGTGTCATATAATGGTACAAATTCCCCAATGTTATACATGATTGTGAGATGTATATAACTTATACCAATAAATAATTCAATTTAAAAAAAAAAAAGAAATCCTGAGGGAGACACAACCCTAGGTCCAAAGGAGCCCGGCCTATTGGCATCTCTGGCATATTAATTAGATAGAGAGCTCTGTTGACCACCTGGTAACACACACACACACACACACACACATACACACACAATGCCCAGAGTGAATTATAGCCATGCACCTGTGATGACTTCATAGAGGATGAAGGGAAACCTGAAACTCTGACTTCACGTTCAGCCAGCCTGTTACATTGTGTCAGTGTGATTCATGCTACCTGGTCTCAGTCCCTGCTTTTATCTCTAAGAGGTTTTCCTGTTTGATTGATGCTATTACAGCTAGTAGCGTATAACTACACACTTTGGCCTTTGTTGTTTCGTTAGTGTGTGTGTGTGTGTGTGTGTGTGTGTGTGTGTGTTTTGTTTTTGGGTTTTTTTGCGATACCAGGGATTGAACTCGGGTCCTTGTGTTTCCAAGGTAGGCGTGGTACCACTTGAGCTAAATCCCCAGTCCTGTTGTTTTGTTTTTGATTTAGGGGGTTGTTTGTTTGCTTTGCCTTCCCTGAGTGCAGGCTGTCCAGGAAAATCCTGCAGGAGGTGCCCTGTTTCTGAGCCTCTCAGTTCCCTCCACATGAGTTCCCTCCACATGAGCACTCTCCATCTTCAATCCCTGCACCAAACTGGTAAGATTTCAGTCTCTAAGTGATTTCTAAATACAATATGAATCCAGGTGGAGTCACAATAACAGAAATTCAAAAATTAAGAGATGGGTGTGGTGCCACACATCTGGATTCCCAGCATTCAGGAGGCTGAAGCAGGAAGATCACAGTGAGTTCAAGGCCAGCCTAGACCATATACTGAGACCCTGTCTCCAAAAAAAAAAACCAAAAAGCTACAGTAGAACACAGTTTTTCTAAACAAAATAAAGGAATTCATGGTAATCATAGGGAATGATAAACTACTATATGCAGATAACACAGGTTTCTAGTTTACATTTTCTTCTCATTATCCTCTCACCCACAATCAAATTGTGGATGAAATTCCAGGTTCTGACAACATGAAGCTAAAAGTTATGCAACGATCAAATCCCTTGTTCTATACTCTAACCCTAGAATGCTCCAGGGGGTTATTAAGGAAGTTTTCAGCAAGTAGCACTGCAGGGCAGGGCGGGGAGACAAAAACCAGAGGTCACAACCAGATACTGATCCTGACCTCAGGGCCAAACTAACCCACTCCATAGAGCCTGTGCACAGGCGAAACAGTAAGGGACAGTGGGAAGGTGGAAAGTAGTGTCCTGACTGCTCAAAGAAATGACCACAGGCTGGATGTGGTAGTGCACATGCCTGCAATCCCAGCACTCGGAGGCTGAGGCAAGAAGATCTCCAGGAGTGTGAGCTGCATGGTGAGCTCAAGGCTAGTTTGACTACACAGCAAGACCCTGTGTCCAAAGAACAGAAAGAGAGAAAGAGACACACAGATAGAAAGAGAGAAGAGAAAGTACACAGAGAAGGAGAGGAGCAGAGGAAGGGAAAGAAAGGAAGGAAAGAAAAGAGAAAGGCAGGGGAGGGGACGCCACAGAGAGTACTTCTTGGGGGAAGTGTTCACAAAACAAAAAGCCACCACACAGTGGGGCAGATCAGGCCGAATTCTTATCCCAGCCATCAGGTAAAAAATACAAGCATGAAGTGCTGGGCATGGTGGCTCATGCCTGTAATCACAGCACTTGGGAGGCAGAGGCAGGAGGATTGCTGAGTTCAAGGCTTGCCTGGGCTACATAGTGAGCTCAGGGCCAGCCTGAACTACAAAGCAAGACCCTGTCTCAAAAAAAAAAAAAAAATACAAGCATGGGTTTCTTTTCCTCAAAAGAAACTGAGGGCCAGCAAACCAGCTCAACACATCTGGAGATGGCCGCAGACAGAGGCCCACCGTGTTCCAGAGAGATGGCACAGCCACACACCGCACTCCCTCCAGCAGACACTGTGCCCTGGCTGCTGGTCAGTTTCTGTACTTGCTAATTTTTTCTCGTTTCTCCGGGGTACCAAAATACACAAAGCAGACAAAGCCTGGCCTTTTCCCACCATGCTCAACAACTGTGCTCAGAGCCCGGCTGTTTCTCCATCCCAGCCTGGGAGGATTCTGCCTGGACAGGGGCAGCCCCAAATTTTAAAAATGCACCACTTCCTAAACAAGGCCTCTGTGTGTTAAATATCTGACTTAAGGCACCTTTATTTGCAGACAGCCCACTTTTTTTTTTTTTTTTTTTTTTTTGAGACAGGGTCTCACTTTGTAGTTCAGGCTGGCCCTGAGCTTACTGCGTAGCCCAGGCAAGCCTCAAACTCAGCAGTCCTCCTGTCTCTGCCTCCCTGGGATTACGGGCATGAGCAACCACGCCCGGCACTGTGGTATGTGGTATTAATTGCTGGTGGGGCTTCTCGGCCTTTTGGCTAAAATCAAGTGTAATTGCTGGTGGGAGTGAGTCACCACACCTAACATTGTATGTGGTTACCAGGATCGAACTCAGGACCTTGCGCTTGCAAGGCAGGTGCCGGAACCACTGAGCTAAATCTCCAGCCCATAGCCCACTTATTTTTAAGTAAAATCCTACTTGATGTTGAGGCTTTAAAAGAAAAAAAGTCTCACAATTATCGTTTCATCTTCTTCCTGGATTCTATCACCATGGCAACCTGTCTGATGAATCTACATCAGAAATAACCCCCATATTCCCATCCCTTGCTACAAGGCAGACACCAGAAACCCACACCGCAGACCCCAAGGTGCACTCCAGGTTTATTTCCTAGAGAGCCACTGCTAGTCCTGCACAGGGCAGCAGAAAAATTTAACATTTTGGTTTATGTTTTCCAATTTATTGCTGGGGGCATGTTCTCAGTAAGTCTCTCTCAGTTTGCACCATCGTGACAAAAATATACCTGGTGAGAAATCAAGTTAACCCTGGGGGCCTGACCCCTGAGAATAGGGTTGTGGCACCTGAGCCAGAGCTACAGCCACCCAGCAGGGACATGCCTGGCCCAAGCTTGGCATGGGAGACCCGCCCCACCCAGGAGGCAGAGGGCCAGAGGCCAGGCAGCCCTAAAAGGGGTCCTGGGTGTTTATAGAGGACAGCCCACGGGGTGGGATTTTTCTCCCTCTGAGCTTGTTTTCTAACTCTGGGAGCAGAGCTCAGGGACAGATGGGACAGGAATAGAAGCTGTTTTCCTTAAAAGCAAATGACAAGATTTGGGGGCCACCACAACTGTAGTGTGTTCATATAAACCTTTATTTCAACATCTTCATAATGCCTTTCTTCTTCTTTTTTCTTTTATTAAAAATATAGATAAAGGAATTAAGTAACTGTAAAACAAGAAAAAAAGATGCTTACCTACAAGGGAGTGATCGAAAAGATGGTGCATTTGAAGTTTTTAAACTATTAGATTAAAAGACACATTGCAATCAGTCTCCTCAATCTGATCCCCCCTGCCTCAGACCCATTCACCCATCATCCCTGCCGCTTCCCGCAGCAGCTCTGGAGGCCTCTCTCCTGAGGGTCTTCACCAGGCGTGATCACAAACATGGTGAGTGCTGCTCCCGTGCGCCATCCAGAGGAAAGGCGGTTCATAACACACAATGCTGTGTCCTTGTCCACTTCAGTCACTGGATCTGGCCCCGTGTGACTCCAGCTCTTCCCCAGAGTGACAGTGACTGCAAGAAGGAGACATTTTGATCCATTCAGGACAGGAGGCAGCTGGGACAGGACAGTTAAAGTCCCTCAGGAAGGAGGATTCCAGAGCTGCTGCAGGAAGTGGTGAGGACAGTGGGATGAGTGTGTTCAGAGTGAGGGGATTCCTGGCAGTATGGCTCTTACCATCATAATTTTTTTTTTTTAGAGACAGGGTAGTTCAGGCCAGCCCTGAGCTCGCTATGTAGCCTAGGCAAGCCTCAAACTCACAGTAATCCTCCTGCCTCTTCCTTCCAAGTGCTGGGATTACAGGCGTGAGCCACCACGCCTGGCACTGTGGTGTGTGGTACTGATTGCTAATGGTGTCAGTCACCACACCTGGCATTGTGGTATGTGGTTACCTGGGATCGAACTCAGGATCTTGCACTTGCTAAATGTGAGCTAAATCTCTGGCCCACCAGCATAGTTTTTAAAAATTTGAGCATTCAACCGGGCATGGTGGCTCACACCTGTAATCCCAGCACTCGGGAGGCAGAGATAGGAGGATTGCTGAGTTCAAAGCTTGCCTAGGCTCCATAGTAATCTCAGAGCCAGCCCAAACTATAAAGCGAGACCCTGTCTCAAAAAACAAAACAAAACAAAATTTGAGTATTCACCATATTTTCCCATCACATCTTATAAACCTTAACTTCCCCCTGTCCCTTCTCATTTATCATGTAAATTCTTCATCTTCATAAACACCATCAGGCATTCACATTAGAGCCTAGGGCCCACAGTCCCAGAATTCTGACACTCCATTCCTCCCATGTCCCTAAGCACCAACCTCCCCATCCTAAAGACTTTGTTTCTATGCACAGCTTCTTAAATATTTCTGCACAAAAGCCAACACTGTACTCTCCACTGTAGCCTGACTCACTTTAACTTGATCAGCAGATGCAGCCCTGGACCTCGGTCTGTCCATCTGCGTCCAGACAGCCTCCACTGAGACTCTGCTTCCCTTTCCAAGAAGGATGCAAGACTCTGTCTACCGAGCCCTGCCGGTGCAAGCCACATTTGTTTCTGCCATTACTGTAGTTATATCCCAGGGAGAAAGCTGCCTTCCGAGGGGCTGGGTCAGAACTCATGTGTGCACTTAGTTCAACCCAGAAAGCTGGTTCCTTCTGCACAGCTCCGGTCTCTGCGCTGACCCTAAGACATAGTGCTGCCTTCCTGAGGCTATACTTACAGCAAACTCCAGCACTCAGCTGTCTGCAAGGACACCAGAAAATAAATCCTCAGTCTGGATTATGAATTCTGGACATCGTTAAAATGACTTAAACCGAAAAGGCTCACTGTTTCTTTCTGCATTTTGTTGATTAGGACTGATGTGGATGCAGTGACTTTGTACTCTCCTCAGTGAATTTCCTGTTTCCTTTACCTGCACTGCCTTTGACTTATGATTTGATTTATGATGCTCTTTGTGAACTGAAAAAATTTTATTTTTATGGCAATTATCTTCTTCCTTATTTTCTTTTGTAGGACCAGAAACTGAAGCCAAAGCCTCACGTGCGCTGGGCAAGGCCCTGCCCTGGGCTGCCTCTACAGCCTTTTTGGTTAACTTCTGACCATGTTAGAGTTTTCCAGAGGAAAAAAAAAAAAAAAAGCTTCATTTTCTCCTAGAGAAACATTCCTGGCTTGGCTTGAATAATTACATCTCAGCACAGGGTGGCTCTTGGTCCCACTGAATGTCCACCTGCATTTGCTCTTTTTTCTCTATTTCTTTTATTATTAGTCCATGCTTGTAGCACATACGGATCACACTTACCACAGGGACTGCTGCACACACATGACACCCCGCAGTTCTTCTGCATGGGCCTCTCCCCTCCCCTCGTGCCTGCCCTCCCTCTCGGGTCCCGTCCTTCCCGTCCGCTGTCTCGGGACCTCCCGCGGCTGGGATCCACCGCATTTGTTTCCTGCCACTGTCCAGCTTCACCACCAGACTCAAGATCAGCTAGTCCTCCCCACAGGTTTCTCAGAGGATGACAATGCTGAGCATCAGGCCAATGCTTCCCCAAAACCTCATGTCTGCACCCACGTCTTTCCTCCAAACACACCCTATTCTTTGTCTTTCCCTCCCTCTCTACAGAATACACAAAGTCAACCAGGAAATTTATAAACAGCCCCCAAACGTAGGCAAGAGCCAAGACTCTGAAGAAAGTCAGAAAAGCCTCGGGGAGACACAAGACCCGATGTCCTCCTTCTACACTTTAGAGGCTTCTCTAAACACGAGCACCCCCAGCGAGGGTCCCACCGCCCATGGGAACCCACGTGCCCCTTGGGGTCCTCTTGGTGCCATTCAGCATCTCTTCCTTATCATCTGGAAGGGACAGACCTTCACAAAATCTTTACACACTGTTTTACACACTGAACAGAAGCACAGACTGAAAAAAGATACAACTGCTTATACAACATAAAACATCTGATAGTCTGTGTAACCAGACAGACCAAGCAATAAGACCTAGAGAACATTCCAGCCAGCCTGACTTAGTCTATGCTCAATGTGCAAATAATTCAAATAGTACCTAAAAATAAAACAAAATAGTACTTAGTTAGGCATTGTGGCATACACCTCTAATTCCAATATTCAGAAGGCTAAGGCAGGAATATCACTATAAGTTCAAGGCCAGCCTGGGCTACACAAAGTGAGTTAAAAGCTAGCCTGGTCTTCATAATGAGAACTTGTCTTTAAAAAAATTTTTTTAATTAAATGAAACAGTACTCAATGAACACAATCTGAATAGGTAAGAGGACAAAATATACATTTCACCTTAGTATATGGAAGTTGACACCCGTTCACTTGGAAGACAAAATATCTTATAAACATGGCAAAGACTGGCTGGATCTAATTGCATGACACTGGGATCAAGAGTTTGAGGCTGGGTTGATTCATGGTGCAATGCTGGATTCAGGGCCCCCATGCGGGGTGAGTGGCTGGATAGGACACAAGGGACAGTGAGACAGATGCCATGGTCACTGTTTACCACTTGCTGCTTCGCTACCTTGCAGCCTTCATCCCACCATGGACTCTTTCCCCTTCACACAGTGCCGCTCTGCCTTGGAGCCAGCCAACAATAGACCAGACCCTCTGCCAATTGAGTTAAAATAAACCTGTCCTCCTCAAACATTGGGTGCTGGGCATTTTGTCTCAGCATGGAGGAAATAAGACATTTTGTCTGGTGGGATGAAAATGTTTTCAATGTAGATAATATTGTAATTTATGCCACCAAATGGTATATTTGAAAATAGTTAAAAGATAAATTTTTGGGCTGGAGGGTTAGCTCAATGGTTCCAGCGCCTGCCTCACAAGCTCAAGGTCCTGGGTTCGATCCCCAGTAACCACATACAATGCTGGGCGTGGAGACTCACACCCACCAGCAATCAGTACCACATACCACAGTACCGGGCGTGGTGGCTCACCCCTGTCATCCCAGCACTCGGGAGGCAGAGACAGGAGGATTGCTGAGTTCAAGGCTTGCCTGGACTACATAGTGAGCTCAGAGCCAGGCTGAACTACAAAGTGAGACCCTGTCTCAAAAAAAAAAAAAAAAGATAAATTTTTATGGGGGTATTTGGGGGTGTAGCTATAGTGGAGACTGAAGTCAGAGACCTCAGACTAGGCAACATCTCCACTTGTCTATTGGTTTCAATTTTGAGACAGGGTTTTATTAAGTTGCCCACATGGGACTCAAACTTGCGATCCCCCTGCCTCAGCCTCCAAGAGTTCTGGGGTTAGAGATGAACACCACTGTGTTGGGCTGCCGCAGTTCCTTTTAGCTGATTCCTAGTTCCTTTGGTATTTTTAAAAAGCCTGAGCAAACCCCGAGAGGACCAGTATCTTCCTCACCGACACCCTTTGCCAACTGGGGAAGACCTGGGCCCTCTCCTGGCCCTGGCAGCCACTTCCCTGGTCCTAAATTTGAGGCCAGAGAGGCAGCTTCAGAGCCCAGGTGGCAGCTCACAGGGCCCCTGCGTCCCCAGCCAGACACAGCGTGGCGTCCACACAGACTCAGACCCAGACACGTGGAAGAGACATCACCTCTGAAGACATCAGGAGACAGCAAGTAGGGAATAAAGCCAGAGCCTGTGTGTGTGCCAGCCCCGCGGCTGAATAGCAGAGGAAATTTTATTCTCCCAATGCACACGCTTTGGGCAGGACTCGCCACACCCTCTCTCTGCGGGGCCCAGGGAGTAGGGGCGGCAGAACCCGGGACTCAGCACCCACTCACCATAAGACTCCCCACAGCCGCGATCTCCACCGCCTGCCTTGCCCCCTGGGGAGCAGCGAGAAGTCGCCAGTGGTAAAAGTCCCTGAAATGACGCTGTGATGTCCACACACGGGACACCAGACCCAAGGCGCAGCACCAGGAGGCACCCTGGGACCGACCCGCGGTCCCGCACTCTGCTCCCGCCACAGACTGACAGAGGATGCACGGAGCCCAGCCACACACCAGAGCGGCTCACCTTGATGAGCTCAAACTTGGGGTTGTTGTCGTGTGCGTTGTCACCCTCTTTAACCACTTCAGCCGGCACCTGGGAGAAAGCACACATGCTTCACACCCCACCCCCTGCACCAGGCTCCCCAGCCCGCTCCTCCCTCCCAGGAAGAGTTAAAGTGGCCCACGCATACCGTGTTCACGGCAGCAGAGCTCACCGAGGCTGCGTCCTACAAGCAGCCTCTATGTCCATCAATAGATGAGTGGAGAAAGAGAACGTAGTGTGGTGGACCCTCAAGTTACAACCAGCCTGATGTATGAATAATTTGAGTTATAAGTGGAATTTTAGTTTTAACTTACAACCAAAGTCTTGAGTTACAACTCAAATGCCGGCCACTTGTAATTCCAGATGGTGTCAGATACAAATTGAAGCCTTAAAGAGCTCTGGAAGGAACACGACACCATCCTCTCCTGTGTGGGGTTAATTCAGAAATCCTGGGCCAGTGTCTCTCTGAGGACCCTGAGGTCTGCCTATGCACAGGACAGAGACTTTGAGGCCACGTAGAGGAGCTTGAGCCTGCAACTGGCCTCTTTGAGTTACAACCAGTCCTCACAAGTGAACTGAGTTCACAGGTCAAAACTCCACTGCATTTGTACATCAGGGAATAGAAAGAAAGATAAGCTTGAGTCATTTGTAGGAAAACGGATGCTCCTCGAGGCCGTCATGTTAAGTGACATAACTCAGACACAAAAGCCTCAATACTACATTGTTTCTCTTATATGAAAAACCCAAGCATACATAATTCAAGGACAAATAAAAGATAGGTGATACGTAACAAGGACGTATCAAAGATGTGCTTTGAAAGGGAAAGGGAGGGGTGAGAGGGGAGGGGGACCGAGAAGGTTATGCCCATGTACCCACTCCCCACAAGGACTATAATTGCTACTGCAAACGTGGGGTGATTAAAAACTTAAATAAGCCAACGTGAGCCCATGCCTGGGACAGGGCTCAGAGGCAGAGCGCCTGCCTCGCGTGCCTCAGGGCAGCTGCATGCTCCCAACACACAGCCCAGAAAATACGCAGCGATCCGTCAAGGGCCAACGTGGCATAAAAGTACCTGCCTGAGATGTCCTCACTTCCTTACTACTACAAACTTAAGTCGCCCCAAAAATACCTCAAATGTTATATTGCGTTTTAAAAGAACACCAAATCTTTTGATTTTTTTTTTTTTTTTTTTTTTTGGCAGTACAAGGATCAAACCCAGGCCCTTGTGCATCCAAGGTTGGTGCACTGACCACTTTTTTAATCGTAGGAAAGAGCAAAATAACATCAGTAGTGACATAGAAAATGCAGTCAGGCAGGTGGACAGGGGATTCCCATCTCCTTCAGAAGGAGGAAACTGGTTTACATCGACATACAAGCCACAGGGCTATAAAAATATATCACAGGACAGACAAACAGTAGGAGTTAAAAATAAAGGGCTAGGGCTGGGAGTTTAGCTCAGTGGTTCTGGCATCTGCCTGGCAAGCAGAAGGTCCCTCTCCCCTCTCCTGGATGGGCAGGGCCTGAGCGGTTCCCTCCCTCCACCACGGCTCCCCTCTGCAGAGGAGGACACAGCACCTGGGTCGCACAGCATCCTGCCTGACCATGCCACTCACCAGGCTGGGGCATCTGCACCCACAGCTCTGAGGTTCCTGGGGTTCCCAGCCCAGCAGACAGGAAGCCAAGGCGGTAACTGAAAAGGCCACCGCCCAATAGCCCAGAAGGAATACGTGCCTGATCATGGGAGCCTCGGCAGCCTGGGCCAGGCGGAGCTCAGGACAGGAGGGAGCAAGAGGCTGAGGCAGGGAGAGGCCATGGAGCAGCAACCTACCTGGTCCACTGGCACTTCCACCTTCATGTCCAGGTCCTCCTTGACCTCCAGCGCCCCTTGGGCATCCCTGGAAGGAGTCTGGGCTTTGTATACGTCCCCTTCTGGGAAAGAACCAGGATGAGGTTTGCAAAGCAATGGTGTGATGAAGTCCTCGTGCGTTTTTGGGTTTTGCTTTTTTTAAAAAACAGGGTCTCCCTATGCAGCCCAGGTGGGGTTGAACTCACGGTGGCCCTCCCAAGGGCTGAGATGATGGGTGTGCACTACCATGCTCACTCGTTGCTCATTTTCTAACCAAGGCATCCTTACCTTCAGTGCCAGAAGGCAGGTGACACACTGTGCTGTCCAGGGAACCTACCCGCCCTGTCCCTAAGAGGCAGAAGTCGTGGGACCCAGTGCCCACCCACCACGGCAGACTCTGAGTCCCAGTCGGGGACAGTGCAGATGGGCAAACCTTGTCCAGCTAATCTGACTAGAAATAAGGACTAAGCAACCACCACTGGTGGACACCTGACCCAGATTGCCAGGATACAACTGCTAGTGGTAGAAAGCTCTGTCTTCACCAATGGCTGGAAATGGCTTTAGCACACAACTGGATATATTAAATGCTCATGCAGTTGGGAGGCTTCACCTTCACCAGAAGCAAGAGATGAGATGATAAGGAAAAGAGAAAAGCAAGCCAGAACCAGCCTCCGAAAAGTTGTCAACATGGGCTCTGAGAAGCTCAGGCACCCAAAGGGGACCGCAGACCCCTTGGCACCCATCTCTGGTACTGACCCTGCTCCCCTCCGCTCCAGCACTCAGCCCCAAAGGGCCCAGAGGAACCCAGGAAAGGAACAGAGCACTGGCGACACAATATTTAAAATTATTTCCTCCAAAGGCCCCATGTGCTGTCAAATGCTCTTCCACCCATGTTTCCTGCCCAGGGCCCATCCATTCCCTTCTGGCCACTGGTCCTTGATGTACCAGTGGGCCCTGGAGCTGATTTTCAGCGGATCTTTGCTTCCTACTTGGGGAAACACTGCCTCTAGAGTGGGGTGTGTTTTCCAGCTCTACGGATCCACAAGCTGAACATGTTATCTAACAACTCCGAAGCTGCAGAAGGGACATACCCTTGTGCACACGTGCATGCAGCCCTGCCATCTGCCTCTGCTCTGCTTCGGCGGCAGCAAAGTATAATACCACGTTATCTGCCCCACTTGGGATGAAAGGTTCTACCGCTATTTTCTTCTTTACTTCTTTGGCGTAATAAAGCGAACCCTTTGTTTCCGGGGGAATGTTATCACCCTTAGGAGATTCCTTGGACTCTGCCTGAGGTACAAATTGAGAGCAGAAGGTGTCTTAGGAACATGCATCCTGAGGCCTGCAGGCCCCTGCCTGGGGTCCTCAGCATGACACAGACCAGCACCTCCCAGAAGCCTCCCCTCAGGCACAGCCTCCAGCATCCTTCACTTTTCATTTGCTTCTGCTGGAGACAGACAATTCTGGGATCCCTCCCTCCCTCCCTCCCTTCCTCCACACTTTCACAGGCAGCACTCAGTCCATGCCCCAGCCAGGGGCCACATGACGGGCCGAGCTCACAGATGGCCTGGCTGCTACCATCTGAGGGGGGAGAGCTGAGGACACTGAGACAGCGGGGGCTCCTGCGGACCTCTGCAGATGTACTTCAAAGCCTGATTAAACAACGGGCCCTGCCAGACCCTTAGTGTGAGAAGTTTCTGATGAAACCAGCCACCTGATGGCTTCATTTGAGGCTGCAAAAGGGAGCCGGATTTTATTTTTAAATCTCTAGAGAAAACCAAAAAAGCCCGACCAAATCGCAGCACAGACAGGAAATAATTGCCAGTGCCATCCCAGTTCCATTCCACTAACCAGCCTCTTCTTCTCTCTCTCTTTTTTCTTTTTAATCTTTCCTCAGAGATTTGTAAGTAGATCTAGGCCAAAGTACAGAAATAGACATTTCTCTCACATTGCCTTGTCACTTAAGAAATGTCAAACTGAAAGCATCTACTTTGTCATTAATATTGTGTATGAGATCAAACTACCAGGGATTTTTTTTCTTTTTTCCCTTGGGAAATTGAAGTGTGAAAATAGTCTTCCACACTCATCAGCCAAGAGGTCAAAACAGCTCTGTCTCTAAAGGCACCCAGGCCGTGCTCCGAAGCGGCCACGAGATCCCAGCGGAACCAGTTCTACGGTGCTCAGGGGCCCAGGGCGAGCAGGGCTGGGGCCCTGGAGACCCAGCTTACTCTCCAGCATCTCTGAATTCCAGGTGTTCGCCACATTTTCCATACCTTGGACCTCTGTGACGGAGGACACCATATTCCCCTCTTAACTCCCAAGAAAATGACAAATATGAATGGCTACCCCTCGAGACCAGAGCCTGAAGAAGCTGCAACACGGGACACACCCACGACAGAAACAGGAGGCACCGCAGCGTGGCCACCTCTACCTGGTATGCAGCGAGCTACAAAAGAGGCTCCGTGTGCCTGCAAAGTCCCCCTGATCGGCCCTCATAGGAGTGTAGTGTTCTCCCCAGGCCGGGATGGACGAGGGGCCTCAGGTGCTGCTCACCGTCACAGCCGCATGCGCTGCCTCCCAGCACCCCCACGGCTCAGCCCCCAAGTGCCCGTCAGCCCTGTCAGAAGCCGCAGACCCTTCTTTGTTGTGCATCTTCTCTTTCTCCCTTTAAAAGGCCTTGAGAGAACTGACCCAAGGCATGCTGGAGTTATTTCTCCTTCCACTTAAGGAACCGTTGTTTCTCTAAAAACTGTAAAGTATTCATCTTACTAGATAAATGCAATTTGAAACATTTATTAAATTCTCCTTACTTTGGAAGATAATAGATATTAAAATCACAATAAGTGCAGTTGCTGCAAAATTGAATTTTCCATAACAAAACAACAGCAGGTAGCTCCATCCAGTGACTTTCACTGGATGAAAAGCTCCAACACTGATGGGCTCATGAAGAGGTGTTTTCCAATGCCAGGCTGCTTTCATCAAACAGTAACTGGACAGAACCAGGCGAATAATGAAACTCCCACCAAAGTGCATTTCAGATATTATTGTGGCTTGTTTCTAGATGTCCCTACCAAGCCTCATGTGTGCATAGGTGGGGCTTTCAGACTTAGCTGGAACTAGGGTGTGTGGTGCTGGGATTAAGGTTGTCCTTGGCGTGATCTGGGAGTGGACAGTGGAATTCCCAACCTGGGTATGTGGGTGGAACCAACCAATATGTGTGTGGACATATGATGGAATATGATGCAAAAGAAGGAAGGTTGCTGCTGCTGCTGCTGCTGCGCCTTCCTGCCTACCCTGCATGGACTGTTTCTCCTCTGCGATGCCCCTCTGCCATGCCATCCTGCCTTGGGGCCAGCCAACTACGGACTGAAATCTCTACAAACTGTGAGCCAAATAAACCTTTTCCTTTAACTTAGAGGTGTCAGGTATTTTACCTCAGCAATGAGAAAAGTAGCTAAGATGAATGTGCAATGAATAAAAAGTACATCTGGGGTTTTTTGTCATTTTCTTGATAAGTGAACATTTTTAATGATGCTGTTTAAGGTTCTTCTGCTACATTTAAATAAAACTTTTCATTCTGTCCAAAGAGACTCTGGAAGAGATAACAGCACTTCTTTTACATGTTGTAAACACTCTAGGGGGACCTGTGACAATTTAAAAGAGAACTTCACACCTGTGCAGGATGCCTGCTCCAGGGGCTCCAGGAAAAGAAAATAAGGAGATGAGAGAGGAGATGGTCTCCTGTTAATAACTGAGTACCCAAGAGGTGAGTGGCCACAGTCAGCCGCCTTGGAGGTCAGCCAGGATTCAAGCAAGGAAGTCAGACCCTCACCACTGGTGCTTAAAGTGCTAAGCCTTCCAGGGACGGCTGCAAATAGACTCTCCAGAAAGAAGTCGGAACAATGGACAAGATTTTACAGACATCAGCTCTATCTCTTCCCATGAGGGAAGAGCACTAGGACCTGGTCTCTTCAGAACCCTAAAGACAATCCCAACCTGGAGGCAGCCCATCCCCCCACCACATCACAAGGGTTCTGCCTGTCACCAGAAGCACTTTTATGCCAGAGGTCTATGCACCCTCGATTCCCCTTCACTCTCTCATGGACACAGCCCCGCCTCCCCCCCCAGCCACCCTCAGTGTCCCCCATTTCTCCTGGCCCCATGATTTTGTTGTCTTGTTTCATCAGATCAAAATGTCATGAATCCTGTGTCTATTTAAGGGACCTCTACGAAAGAACACTGCCACTTAGGCCACATCACAGTTCTCTTGCTGGGGACAATGTCTGTTTTCCACTGCCTGAAAAGCCATTTTGGAACCGTTTCAACCCAGATGGTCGTCACAGAACTCCTCGTACAAAAGGATAAGTTGAAGGTAATGTAAACAAGTCTCAGGATCCTCCTGAGCTTCCGTGCAGCCTTGGACTTGGAGTCACTTATCTGACTCAAACCAGGCTGTGTGAGCTTTTCCATGCAGTGTGAGATGGCTTGTCTCAAGCACATGGAAGAGATACCGAGGTGCCCAGCAACCTATGTGTCAGCGCAGCTGGGTGGACACCCCAACCCTCAAACCCTCAGCTGGAACCATGCTGAAACCAGGCTTGGACCCAGCCAGCCCCAAAACTTAGGGAAATACAAGCCCTTATAGTTTGGGGCTGCTCAGTCCAAGGATGGTTGTTACACAGCATAGATGACTGAAGCTGCCAGCTCCCCCTCTGTGTATTGGGGGGGGTGCATGTGTCTGCCCCCTGCCACAGGTCTCACTGAAGGGCTGGCTGTCCCTCTGCGAGAATCTGTGGAACAAAAGATGAATCTGTCCCACCAGTATCAGATGCTTGTCTTGATGTGCTGCTTTTCTGCCCCTCTGTGTGAGTAATAACTGTTCATGGCACTTCAGAGTTACAGTGAGATCACTTTGAGGACCTCCTGCTGAGCCGTCATCAACCCTCACACAGAGTCAGCCTCACATGGGTCTGACAACAAAGAGGAGCCAGGCAGCATCTTCATGCCAAGTGCGGCCGCTCAGGACCGGCCTCACTCTGTGCCGCTCCATTTTCAGTCCAAGCACTTTTTCCCATCAGCGGTAGCCATTACTGAATGGGCGGCTCCCTTTTCTTGCTCCTGTTTAAATTCAGATCCCTATAGATATAAAGATCTCCCCACTCCCACCCACTCTCATGGTGGCCCCTCTCATGTCAAGGAGGGTGTCCCTGCCAGACAGCATTCCCAGTTTCTTGCACTTATTGCTTAATTTCCTCCTTTTTCCAAAATGGTATTGAAGAAATTCATGCAGAAGATAGCTAAAAAGTTCAATGAATTGGAAATGAAAGATCCGGGAAAAGTAAGTGCAGAAAATGCTTTATCGTCATGTTTTTAAAGTGATTCATCATAACTGAAGTCCTACAAGTAGAAATTTTTCATTTCCAAACACAGACCTGAGCTGAGCCTACGGTCTCCACGTTCTAGTGACCGTCCGTCACTCATTCAACAAACGCTGCTGAAACACACTTGGGTAAAAGAAAACGCAGAGTAAACCCGCCAGTCACTCCACCCAGAAGCCACACAAATAAGAGCTGATCCGGCTGAAAACTCTTGTTCAAAAAACAAAAGGCAAAGAGAAGATCCGGAAATTGTCTATCTGTGATCTATTGATTTCACTTATTAATATATCCTCCAGGTGTCTCCACAATATTTCTATAGGAAACTTGGTGTGGGAATGTGATGAGGGGAAGGAATAAATATGATACAGAAAGAAAATAAAAGAGCATGTATAAAGGGGGGGGAGGGGGGAGTGGGTAGGGATATGGGTAAAAATGAGAATTAACTTGTGGCATATATTGGTACAAATTTCCCAATGTTATATGTGATTTTGAGATGTATATAAATTGTACCAATAAAGAATTCAATTTAAAAAAAACAAAAGGCAGCCAGGAGGACATGAGAAAGAGACGCCATGGGTAACCTCACTCACAGGCTGGTGTGAAGTGATCACAAATGAAATTCAGAGAAAGGCACTCAGAAGATGCGTCTAGGAAGAAGCTGGCTCCGCCGCCATGGCTGGGCAGACTCCAGGGATGAGCGTGCGCGCCGTGCAGACCCATTGTAAGGACCGGGACTTCCGGCCTCCAAGTCAGACTTCTGCCTCCTCTTTCATCCTGTCTCCTGACACTTCCTTCTATCCTGCGTATGCCGCAAGAGCAAGTTGCGTGTTGATAGATGTGTGCACACGCACACACACACACAGAGCAAGTTTCTTCTCACCTCGGTGCCCCTCATCCGCACAGGAGCCCACCCCACACTGTCCCGTAGGACTCTGCGTCCATTTTCACCTTGGTGCCCCTCTCCCCGTGTGGTCTCACAGGTTCCTCCTGTGCCTCCCTGCGGTAGACCTGAGCCCCGCACGTAAACCAAACCCTCTCTTCTTCATCCAGGGAGGGCACCTGTGCCCTCTTAAGGCTGGCACTGTGCCCAGGAAGCTCGGTTACTACTCAGGGCCCTCGGCACACAGCATGCTGTGGGGACACACCACACCCAGTCACGACAGTCACTTCTTTAAAAAATGTCTTACCTTTTTCTTTTCCTGTAGACCCTTTCCCAGGTCTGCATACCTTCTGAAAAATAAAAGACAGTTTGCGAGGGAGGAGCCCAGGCCACCCAGACCATCCTCAAGTGCAGGCCGTTCCCTGGGCCCCAAGGGCCAGCTGGCCTCGGAGGAAAGACCCCAAGTCAGGAGCACACAGGGCCCAGGGGCCAATTAGGGCAGCAGGTTTCCGGGGAACTCCCAACCCAAGGTTTCCACAGGACAGGGGTCCCTGACACTCTCACAAACCTGGTTTATTTGAGCAGCTCACCGCAGCACCACCCTGAGGGGCAGGTTCTACTTCCTGTCCCACACTCAACCGCAGGCAGAGGGGAGACAAATCCATCCAACTCAACGAGTCCCCTGTGCTATTCCCCAGCCCTTTATTTCTTTGTTATTTTGAAACAGAGCCATGCTGAGTCACTGAGTTACCCAGCTGGTCTGGAATTTGCAGTCCTCCTGCCTCAGCCTCCCGGAGAGCTGGGACTCCAGGTGTGTACCGCCACGCCCAGCTTCCTGGGATTTCTTGGGGGAAGTGGCACAGCAGCTCCCCCCACCCTGGAAGTTTAACCAGACAACCCCTCCCTCACCTTCCAAGGACAGACCGCTGAGAGCAGCTCTCTGAGGCCCAGAGAGCCAGTGACCTCGAGGGCATGGAGAAGCCACGCAGAGCCTGTGTGTGGCTCCGGCAGCTCAAGGAAGCCAGACCTTGCTCACAGGTCAAGTGCTCCCTTCCGGGTGGCAGAACTGGAGGCTACAGGCTGTCCCAGAAGGGGCCGTGATGTCATCCTCTGAGTAGCGAAACAGGCCCCCCACCGCGTCATCCTGCTCCCGGCTCTGTGCCCACAATCACATGGGCCGTGCTGTGCCCAGCACCGTATCCAGGCCCCCCGAACCACGGCTCTCCTGACACCCAGCACCGAGATGTACTTCCTCGGGCAAGGAAAGGCGCCAGGGACAGAGCCTGGGTTGCTGTGAGTCTGTGGGGCAGCGCAGCCTGGGCTGGGACCAGCTCTGGACCTATTTCCCACATTTCCGTTCTCGGTCTCCGGGACTCCCGGGCCCCAGAGGAACCACAGCAGGGTCAACACACAGAGTGACCCTCTTGGGACTCTACCCAAGCAGGGGCTTCATCTGGGACTAATTAAAAACCAAAATGGAACTGCACATAATTAGAGCATCACATTCCACTACCCGAAAGTGACCAGTAGTTGTTTTTGAACTGGACTTATTTTTAAGAGGTAAGTACCGGGGAGAAAAAGGCACAGTTTACCAAAACTGGGGAAGGGACGGCACGGTATCTCCTCACTGGCGGACCTCGCTGGGGCCCCTGGGGGACCTCCAGTAAGGGAAGTGCTTGAAGGCCTCCAGCCCTGCGGCCACGTAGAAGAGGTTGTCCTGTAAACCGGCGGGGTCGTCCAGGAGATGTCCGTTCAGAGTGAACAACCTACAAAGGTATGGAGAAAGTGGGCACCTTTTAGGACCGTCGGGGCACAGGGCTGAGGGACACGAAAGCTGTTTGTGACACGAGGGTGTCATGGGTATGCACACCCTGTGAGAGCAGCGCTCCCTGCACACGTGCGTGGCCACCTTTCCGGTTCTGGCTTGGCTCTGTCTCTGCAGCACTGAGACCAAACCCCAGGCTCTCACAAGGAGCTACGTCCCGCCACTTTTTCATTTTCTCCTTTTATTAACAGCTAAAGTGGATACAAGTCAGCTTATGTTACGTGCAATACTAACCAAGAGCTTCATGCGTTCTGGAAAAGCTTCCAAACCCTGTGCATTAATTTTAAAAACCTGTACCCTGGGAGGCTGAGGCAGGAGCATCACTGTACCAGCCCAACCTAGGCCACTTAGTGAGTCGATTGTGTCTGGTATCTGCTTGTAGCAGAGGAAAGTGAGCAGATATTCTGAGACTCAAGGGCGTCACAGGGTGAGAGGATCTGTGGGGTGGCACATGGCTGGGATTTCACCACACAAACAGGATGAGGGCATCCAGGGCACAGTAGGGCAGCACGGAACAGCAGAACAAGTTCTGCCTATCTCAGGGATGCGCAGGAGAAGGGCAGGTAAGGAGGAGCCAGGCCCTGCAGGGAGAGCTGCTAACTGGAAGCCAAGCTGGTGGAGCCTTATCCTAGCAACAGTAAGCTGGGGCGACAGAGGAAGGGGGAGTGGAGGCTCAGAGTGAGGTCAGAGGGGACGCGCGGTCAGGGACCAGGGCGGCAAGTGTACAGTGGAGGAACGTGTCTGCAGGAAGCGTGGGGAAAGTGCCACAGTGAGGATTCCCCCAAGGCCTGCCTACGGGCCCTCAAGGGTCCCCAGATGGTGCGGAGTCCAGTGAAGCAAGATGGCAGCTGCCCCTCCCCTAAGCCTGAGCACACTGGGAGCCCCTGCCTGAGGTTGCCCCATGGAGGGACATGGAAGGGACAACCATGAGGAGCTCCAGCCTGGCCATGGCACAGGATGACAGCACTAGAGTCTGGGCTTCCCTCTCCTCCACAGCCCCGGGACAGTGGGACTCAGCTAGAGTAAGTGTCCACACCAGGGCAATGAGAAGGGTCGGCTGAAGGATATTCGGGGTTCCCTGAGGCTCCAGGACTCAGGCAGTGTGGATCAAGGGGAAAGAGACCTCACCAGCACGAGAGAGAGAGAGAGAGAGAACTTACATCACTGTGGAAATGTTACAAATGAAGAGAGAGATTGCCAATGGAAACCATGAGACAGAGCACAGAGAAGATGGATTCAACACTAGAATAGTAGATTCTGGAAATGGGAAGAGGATCAGGATATAGAGAAAGGAGGGAAAAGAGAGAGAAGAGGAAGTAAAAAGAATTAAAATGTTACATGTACACCAACTATCCACTACAAATACATAAAAATAAAAATTAAGAGATTTAGCTCAGTGGTCCTGGCGCCTGCCTGGCAAGTGCAAAGTCCTGATTTTGATCCCTAGTAACCACATACCAATAATACTAGGCATGGTGACTCACACCCATCAGCAATCAGCACCACATACCACAGTGAAAGGCGTGGTGGCTCACACCTGTCATCCCAGTACTCAGGAGGCAGAGGCAGGAGGATTGCTGAGTTCAAGGCTTGCCTGGGCTACATAGTGAGCTCAGGGCCAGCCTGAAGTACAAAGTGAGACCCCGTCTCAAAAAAAAAAAAAAAATTAAAAAAAAAACAAAACTGGAGTTGTAGGAAGAGCACAATGAAGAGATAGATTTTGGAATAGACGAGGGTAAGAGATAAATTACAATTTGGAAGATAAAACCTGGCAACTCCCCTACAGGAAAACAGAGCAATGGGATTTATAAGGAAATGTTTGGCAAAAAGGATGAGAAATGACAGCACCCGGGCAACAGAATCCATGGGGTTTATTTGCCTCATGGTTCAGGGGACTCGGTCCATGGTTGGCTGCTCCAAGGCAGGAGCATCATGGGGGAAGGGTGTGGAGGAGGAGAGCAGCTCAGTTCATAGCAGCTGGGAAGCAAAGCAGGAAACAGACCAAACAGGAAGGGGCGGGGCTAGATATAAACTCAAGGTCACACTTCCTCCTCCACCACCAAGACACACCCAGAAGTGCTCATTACTAATCTTCCAGGTGACTCCAAACTGATCAAACTGACACAACTAAACTCACCCATCACAGATAGTAAAAGACAAAGAAAATATTATCTGCTTTAATGTATTATAATCAGAATTTACAGTAGATGGTCTGGGAAGGAAGTGCTCATAGAAAAATTTTAAAACCACCCAGATAAAGTTTATCTCCTTACTTCCTCATGCCTCCAAG